>PVKP010009153.1:0-69468 GCA_004027715.1 Plecturocebus donacophilus | reverse complement strand
AAGAAGAGCTAACGATCCTAAATATATACGCACCCATTACAGGAGCACCCAGATACATAGGGCAAGTTCTTAATGACTTACAAAGAGACTTAGACTCCCACACAATAATAGTGGGAGACTTTAACATTACACTGTCAATATTACACAGATCAAGGAGATAGAAAATTAACAAGGATATCCAGGACTTGAACTCAGACCTGGAACAACTAGACTTAACAAATATTTACAGAACTCTCCTCCCCCAAATCCACAAGACATACATTTTTCTCAATATCACGTTACACCTATTTTAAAAGTAACCAAATAATTGGAAGTAAATCACTCCTCAGCAGTTGCATAGTATTTCACAGGTTTAAATAAAATATTGGTTGGCTGCTTATTTGTTATTTTCATCCCCTGTTCCTTCCTGTCTCCATTGTTGAGCACAATTGTTGGCATAAAAGAGGTTTTTAATGCCTATTTTTGGACTGTATTCTAGCCTGGGCAATAAAGCAAGAATCCCATTCTCTCTCCCTCTTTCTCTTCTTCTTTCTTTCTCTCTTTCATTCTTTTTTTTTCTTTCTTTTGCTGTTTCTTTCTTTCTCCTTTTCTCTCTTTATCTAAAAAATAAAAATAAAATAAAATAAAATAAAAAAAAGAATCTACCACCCAAAAAAAGCCCAGATCCAGATGGGTTCACAGATGGGTTCGAATTCTATCAGACATACAAGGAGGAACTGGTACCACTCCTTCTGAAGCTATTCTAAACAATCCAAAAAGAGGGAATCCTCCCTAACTCATTTTACAGACCAACATCATCCTGATATCAAAACCCGGAAGGGACTCAACAAAAAAAGAAAACTTCAGGCCAATATCCATGAAGAACATCGAAGCAAAAATCTTCAATAAAATATTGGCAAACTGATTGCAACTGCATATCAGAAAGCTTATCTATCACGATCAAGTAGGCTTCATACTGGGGATGCAAGGCTGGTTCAATATACACAAGACTATAAACATAATCCTTCACATAAATAGAACCAAAGACAAAAACCACATGATTATCTCAATAGACGCAAAGAAAGCCTTTGACAAATTTCAACAGCCCTTTATACTAAAAACTCTCAATAAACTAGGTATTGATTGAAAGTATCTCAAAATAATAAAAGCTATTTATGACAAACCCACAGCCAATATCACACTGAATGGGCAAAAACTGGAAGCATTCCTTTGAAATCTGGCACCAGACAAGGATGCCCTCTCTCACCACTCCCATTCAATTTAGTATTGGAAGTTCTAGTCAGAGCAATCAGGCAAGAAAAAGAAATAAAGGGTATTCGATTAGGAAAGGAGGAAGTCAAATTGCCTCTATTTGCAGATGACATGATTGTATATTTAGAAGACCCCACCATCTCAGCCCAAAATATCCTTAAACTGATAAGGAAATTCAGCAAAGTCTCAGGATACAAAATCAATGTGCAGAAATCACAAGCATTCCTATACATCAATAACAGACTAACAGAGAGCCAAATCAAGAGTAAACTCCCATTCACAACTGCTACAAAGAGAATAAAATACCTAGGAATACAACTAACAGAACATAAAGGACCTCTTCAAGGAGAACTACAAACCACTGCTCACGAAAATGAGAGGACACAAACAGATGGAAAAACATTCCATGCTCATGTTTAGGAAGAATCAATATTATGAAAATGGCCATACTGTCCAAAGTGATTTATAGATTCAATGCTATCCCCATCAGGCTACCAATTACCTTCTTCACAGAACTGGAAAAAACCACCTTAAATTTCAGATGGAGCCAAAAGAGAGCCTGCATAACCAAGTCAATTCTAAGCAAAAAGAACAAAGCTGGAGGCATCACGCTACCTAACTTCAAACTATACTGAAAGCCTACAGTAATCAAAACAGCATGGTACTGGTACCAAAACAGAGATACAGACCAATGGAACAGAACAGAGGCCTCGGAGGCAATACCACACATATACAACTGTCTGATCTTTGACAAACCTGACAAAAACAAGCAATGGGAAGAGGATTCCCTGTTTAATAAATGATGTTGGGAAAACTGGCTAGCCATGTGCAGAAAGCAGAAACTGGACCCCTTCCTGACACCTTACACTAAAATTAACTCCATATGGATTAAAGATCTAAACATAAGACCTAACACCATAAAAACCCTAGAAGAAAATCTAGGCAAAACCATTCAGGACATAGGCATAGGCAAGGACTTCATGACCAAAACACCAAAAGCATTGGCAACAGAAGCCAAAATAGACAAATGGGACCTAATCAAACTCCACAGCTTCTGCACGGCAAAAGAAACAGTCATTAGAGTGAATCAGCAACAGAATGGGAAAAAATTTTTGCAGTCTACCCATCTGACAAAGGGCTAATATCCAGAATCTACAAAGAACTAAAACAGATTTACAAGAAAAAAATAAACAAGCCCATTCAAAAGTGGGCAAAGGATATGAACAGACACTTTACAAAAGACATATATGAGGCCAACAAACATTGAAAAAATATTCATCATCACTGGTCATTAGAGAAATGCAAATCAAAACTACATTGAGATACCATCTCATGCCAGTTAGAATGGCGATCATTAAAAAATATGGAGACAACAGATGCTGGAGAGGATGTGGAGAAATAGGAACACTCTTACACTGTTGGTGGGAGTGTAAATTAGTTCAACCATTGTGGAAGACAATGTGGCGATTCCTCAAGGACCTAGAAATAGACATTCCATTTGACCCAGCAATCCCATTACTGGGTATGTTTCCAAAGAATTATAAATCGTTCTGTTATAAGGACACATGCACATGAATGTTCACTGCAGCACTGTATACAATAGCAAAGACCCAGAACCAACCCAAATGCCCATCAATGATAGACTGGACAGGGAAAATGTGGCACATATACACCATGGAATACTATGCGGCTGTAAAAAATGATGAGTTTGTGTCCTTTGTAGGGACATGGATGAAGCTGGAAACCATTGTTCTCAGCAAACTGACACAAGAACAGAAAATCAAACACTGCATGTTCTCACTCATAGGTGAGGGTGTTGAACAATGAGAACACATGGACACAGGGAGGGGAGCATTACACACTGGGGTCTGTCAAGGAGAAATAAGGGAGGGACAGCGGGGGGTGGGGAGTTGGGGAGAGATAGCATGGGGAGAAATGCCAGATATAGGTGATGGGGAGGAAGGCAGCAAATCACACTGCCATGTGTGTACCTATGCAACAATCTTGCATGTTATTCACATGTACCCCATAACCTAAAATCCAATAAAAAAAATAGACATAAACACACAAATTTATTTCTTACAGTTCTGGAGGCTGGGAAGTCCAAAATCAACATGCTGGTGGATTCAGTGTCTGGTAAGGACCCTTTTCCTAGTTCATAGATAATACTTTCTTGATATGTCTCACATGGCAGAAGGGGCAAGGCAGCTCTCTTAGGACCTCTTTTATGAGGACACTGATCCCATGCATGAGGACTGTGCCCTCATGACCTAATCACCTCCCAAAGGCCCCACCTCCTAATACCATCACATTGGTGATTAGGTTTCAACATACGAATTTGGGGGAGTGGAGGGATATAAACATTCAGACCAGGGCACAGTGTGACAATGGTAATATAGATACTGATAAAACTATGAAAAGATGCTCCTTATTGTAAAAAAAAATAAAAATTTTAAAAAGTAATTATTATTTTGTTTGTTTGTATTTGATTCTCGCTCTGTCACCCAGGCTGGAGTGCAGTGACACGATCTCAGCTCACTGCAACCTCCACCTCCACCTCCCTGGTTCAAGCGATTCTTCTGCCTCAGCCTCTCAAGTAGCTGGGATTACAGGTTAGCACCATCATGTCTGGATAGTTTTGGTTTTATTTGTTTATTTATTTAAGAGGGAGCCTTACTCTGTCACCCAGTCTGAAGTGCCAATGGCACAATCTCGGCTTACTGCAGCCTCCGCCTCCTGGGTTCAAGCTATTCTCCTGCCTCAGCCTCCAGAGTTACTGGGATTACAGGCCTGCACCACCACACCCAGCTAATCTTTTGTATTTTTAGTAGAGATGGGGGTTTCACGATGTTGGCCAGGCTGGCCTCAAACTCCAGGTCTCATGTGATACACCCACCTTGGCCTCTCAAAGTGCTGGGGTTACAGGTGTGAGCCACTGTGCCTGGCCAAAAAAATCTAATTCTTATACCTGTTGTATAATTTAAGAGTCTACCTGAGATAATTGTTTAATGTCACTTACTTAAACATTAGTGAAATGAACCATCAATAACCTCAGCTTACACCACTGTTAGATAGACAGCTTAGCTATAAAGAGTACTAGGAAAGACACAAAATGAGACCATAGGAATTTTAGGATTACTATCCTGCTCATAAATAGTCTTATATTCCTCATTGTAGACTTCACTGTGGACAAAAGAATTGCAGTTTTCCTAAATGAAATGAAAATAACCTCAACTCAGTGCCAAGCTCAACCTTAAGACAAATGCCATCCATTCTAAAAATACCTTTCACTTATACTTACTGAGAACAGATTTTCCAGTAGCTGACACTAATATCAGGTTACTTATTCCAAATTAGTTTCCATAGGGCTGGGCACAATGGCTCACATCTATTATCCCAGCACTTTGGGAGACTGAGGCGGGCAGATCCCTTGAGCCCAGGAGTTCAAGACAAGCCTGGGCAACATGCAAAATCCTTGCTACACAAAAAATACAAAACATTAGCCAGATGTGTCTCCAGAGGGAGACTCTGTCTCAAATAATAAAAGTTCTAGAAATAGGCTAGGCACAGAAGAATTGCTTGAACTCAGGAGGTGGAGGTTGCAGTGCGCCAGGATCGCACCATTGCACTCTAGCGTAGGAGACAGAAAGAGACTCTATCTAAAAAAAAAAAAAAAAAGAGATCGGGCATGGTGGCTCACTCCCATAATCCCAGCACTTTGGGGGCCGAGGTGGGTGGATCACAAAATCAGGCAAGACCAGACTAGCCAACACGGTGAAACTCCATCTCTACTAAAAATACAAAAATTAGCCAGGAGTGGTGGCTCACGCCTGTAATCCCAGCTACTCAGGAGGCTGAAGCAGAGAATTGCTTGAACCCGGGAGGAAGAGGTTGCAATTGGCCAAGATCTCGCCATTGCACTCCAGCCTGGGCAACAGAGCGAGACTCGGTCTCAAAAAAAAAAAAAAAGAAAAAAGAAAAGAAAAAGGAAATAGGCACTTCTTAGTAGACCTTGACTAGCTTTAACTCTGCATTGGCCAGACTTTTTTTTTAATCCCATCAGTTCTATAGTTGTATAAAATCAAGTTATACAAAAACAGTCACTCCAGGTGGGGAGTGGTGGCTCACACTTATAATCCCAGCACTTTGGGAGGCCAGAGAAGACAGATCATGAGGTCAGGAGTTTGAGACCAGCCTGACCAACATGGCAAAACCCTGCATCTACTAAAAATACAAAAATTAGCCAGGCGTGGTGGCATACACCTGCAATCCCAGCTGCTAGGGAGGCTGAGGCAGGAGAATAGCTTGAACCCAGGAGGCAGAGGTTGCAGTGAGCCAAGATGGTGCCACTGCACTCCAGCCTGGTTGACAGAATGAGACTCCACCTCAAAACAAAAATAAAATTAAAAAAAAAGAAAGAAAAAGAAAATAAAGAAATGGCTATCAAACAATGAACAATATGAAACGATCTTAAATGCTGATTGCTAAGTGAAGACGCCAATCTGAAAAGACTACATAGTGTATGTTTCCAACTCTTCTGGGAAAGCTTAGACGACATTATTTCTGATAGTTTCAATTATGTCTCAGAGTGAGTGTTTCATTTTGTTGACATTTTTTGATTATGTAGGCACAGGAATTAGTAAATGTTATGATGCTCGTTTAAGGAAATTAATATTATCATGCCTTTATAAAGCTTAGAAGGGATGGACTTCCTTTTCTTTCCATCCAGGCTGGAGTGCAGTGGCACGATCTGGACTCACACAACTACTGCTTCTAGGGCTCAAATCATCATCCCACCTCAGCCTCATGAGTAGCTGGGACTATAAGTGTGCACCACCACACCTGGCTAATTTTTTTGTGTTTTTAATAGAGACAGGATTTCACCATGTTGCCCAGGCTAGAAGGGACTTTGAATGATAGCTTCAGCTCTGTCCCAGAGTCATTGTTTTTCACTGGTTTATTTGTGATTATTTAGGCATGGGAATGTATAAATTGAATGCTATGATACAGTTTTAAGGAAATTACCCTACTTTTGGATTCAATTGCCAATAGAACACATGGCTTCAAAAGGAATTTCAGTTATTACTTAGTTGAAACCCAGTCATCCCCACCCATCCCTCTTCATTTTTGTGCAACAAGTGGTGAAACCTAGAAAAAATTCTAATTCCATTTCTTATACTCTATTGTAATGAGGAAACAAATCAGCACAATCCTTTAAAAACAGTATATGCCTTAAAGAACCTTTTCATTATGAAAAATTTCAACTCTACACAAAGTAAAGAATAGGATAATAAACTGCTATGGATTATTTTGCCAAACTTATTCCATCTATTTCCCCTTCTACCATCTTGTACCTCCCTGTGCATGAGGAATACATACATGATCTACTGGAACTCAGCATGGAAAGAACATGGGATATGGAGTAAGCCTAACACACATTCTAACCCCTGCGCTTAAGCAGCTTACTCTCTTTGATGTCAGGTCTTCTCAGCTATATAATAAAAAATAAAGATACCAAACATGGGTAGGCACAGTGGCTCATGCCTGTAATTTCAGCACTTTCGGAGGCTGAGGCTGACAGATCTCTTGAGCCCAGAAGTTTGACAACACCCTGGGCAACATAGCTAGACCTCATCTCTATCTCAGTTAAATTTTTTTTTTTTCTTTTTTAGGCCAGGCGTGGTGGCTCACGTCTATAATCCCAGTATTTTGGGAGGCCAAGGTGGGCAGATTAGAAGATCAGGAGTTCAAGGCCAGCCTCACCAACATAGTGAAACCCCTTCTCTAGTAAAAATACAAAAATTAGCCACCCGTGTTGGTGCACACCTGTAATCCCAGCTACTCAGGAGGGTGAGGCAGGTGAATCACTTGAACCCGGGAGGCGGAGGTTGCAGTGAGCAGAGATTGTGCCACTGCACTCTACCCTGGATGACAGAGCAAGATTCATCTCAAAAAAAAAAAAAAAAAAAAAAAAAAACCTAAGATACCAAACACTGGATGCTAGAGAGTTAAATAATATGTGTAACTGCTTACTGTGGTGACTGACAGATACTAGTAACTGAGTATTCATTTTCTTTTGCTTCTTATTACATTGGACCAAAGCAGTGACAGGCATATTCTTATCATGTGAGTGTTAGCTTGCAAGCACTATTGGCACAAAATTATTAAAAAGTTAGTAACTGTATTAGTCCATTTTCACACTGCTAATAAAGACATAGCCAAGACTGGGCAGTACAAAAGAAAGAGATGTATTGGACTTATAGTTCCACATGGCTGGGGAGGCTCACAATCATGGCAGAAGGTGAAAGGCACATTTCATATGACAGCACACAAGAGAATAGAGCTTGTGCAGGGAAACTCCCGTTTTTAAAACCATCATCAGATCTCATGAGATTTATTCACTATCATGAGAACAGCACGGGAAAGATCCACCCCCATGATTCAATTATCTCCCACCAGGTCCCTCCCATAACACATGGGAATTAAGGGAGCTACAAGATGAGATTTGGATGGGGACACAGAGCCAAACAATATCAATAACCTTAGTTTCTGGCATTGCTGCGATCATCTCTTCTCCTTTAGGTAAAAGTCCTCCCCACAGTCCACCCATGATTTTTTTCTAGGAAAAACAAAAAACAACCCTGTTGTCTTCATAAAAGGCATTATTATTTCCTTATTAACTCACTGAAGCTCTTCCCCACAAAAACTATTGTATAGGGTCTGCCTCTCTTGACATCACAATGGCTAAGCTGGCTACTTGGCTACATGAGAGAAAATCATGTAATGATAAAGCAATAGAGCTACTGAATTTTTTCAAATAAACACAAATTACTATAAAAGAGAATGCAAATTTAACAGATTAAATACCTTTTCCCAATTGTTCTATCTTTGAAACACTTTTGGAACTTTTGTCCTAGAACTGTCTTGACGACTAATTCTTAAATCCCTCTCCTTCACACATCTCATTATTTAATACATCTTAAAAGTTAAAACTGAGACCTACTGGCCAGGCGTGGTGGCTCACGCCTGTAATCCAAGCACTTTGGAGGCCAAGGCGGGCGGATCATCTGAGGTTGGGAGTTCAAGACCAGCCTGACCAATATAGTGAAACCATGTCTTTAAAAAAAAAAAAAGATTAAAAAAAATTTTTTTTAATAAATAAATAAATAAACTGAGACCTAGTTTAAGTATATCCCTTTATTGTTATTTTTCATTTTTAGACACCAGGTCTCACTGTGTTGCCCAGGCTGGCAGGTCATGTTTCACTGCAGCATTGAAGTCCTGGCCTCATGGAATCCTCTCAACCTCAGCCTTGTGCCTTCCTTTATATGTAAGGATGTCACTGCACAGCATGCTTAATTATCTACTTATTGCTGTTGGCTTTTATTTTGGGTTTAGGGAGTAGATCAATCAATCACATTCTGTAGATTAAGTTTTGGTTTTCTGTTGCTGGATATTTGTTCTTTGGGGTCTTTGTGTTTGTTTATCCCACAAAGAGGCCTATTGATAGGGACTGGAGTCATTTCACCAACTGATATAACCAATTCTGATGGAATTTTTTTAATAGATGGGATTAAACTTAACTATTCTGATTCATTAGCATTATAACTACAGACTTACAAGGTTACAATTTTTATTCATGGGGAATTCAATTAAAAAGATAAACTATTATTCTACTCTAGTTACTTGCCAGTGAAGTATTAAATCTTTTTATTTAAAAAAAGATAAACTAAACATGAGTACATTTCTCTTTTTACTTAAATTACTGAATGGAAAAACCAGTATAAATGTGCCCTATTAAAGAACACCTGGCCGGGCACAGTGGCTCATGCCTATAATCCCAGCACTTTGGGAGGCCAAGGCGGGCGTATCACGAGGTCAGGAATTTAAGACTATCCTGGCCAACATGGTGAAACCCTATCTCTACTAAAAATACAAAAAGTGGCTGGACATGGCAGTGTGTGCCTGTAATCCTAGCTACTGGAGAGGCTGAGGCAGGAGAATTGCTTGAATCCAGGAAGTGGAAGTTGCAGTGAGCTGAGATCACACAACTGCACTCCAGCCTGGGTGACAGAGCAAGACTCCAGCTGGGAGGAAAAAAAAAAAGAACACCTAAAAAATGAAAATCCAGCTACTTCCTTTCAAAATAAGTAATCACAGCTTCTCTATACCTCATAAGCTCTACTGTGTCATCTTAAACATGATTGAATCTGTATAAAATTCAAAGAATATATTTATTAGAAAAAGAGTTATAATTGTGTTAACTGCTAGGTTGTGATGATGTTTTAACACAAAATATCAAAATCCATTGACTTATGGACTGGCTTCAGCAGAGAAAGACCTTAACCAATAGACCAGGCTAGAGATTCCAGGAGCCTCTCAAACATTTCCTATCTCCTGAGTGATATTCAGTGCTTAAAGAATAAACAAACAGCTGGGAGTGGTGGCTCACGCCTGTAATCCCAGCATTTTAGGAGGCTGAGTCAGGTGGATCACCTGAGGCCAGGAGTTCGAAACCAGCCTGATCAACAAGGTGAAACCCAGTCTCTAAAAAAAAAGAATAAACAAACAAATAAATAAATAAATAAATCCTTTCTTACAGATGTGCACATTGATTCCTCTCTTCTCCTGGAGGAGTAATTTCAGGGTTGTGTACATTCTCCCAATCTTGCAGAATCACCAGACTGCCATAAACCACCCACCCCTTATCCTTAGGGCAGTACACTAAAAAAAAACAGGACTGTAAAACTCCTAGAAAAAAAACATAGAAGTACAGAGTCTTGGCAATGATTTCTTGGATATGACACCAAATGCACAGACAACAAAAGCCAAAAGCAAAACTAGACAAGCAGGACTGCATCAAACTAAAAAGCTTCCACACAGCAAAGGAGACAACAAGGAGAAAGGACGGCCTACCAAATGGGAAAAAAAAATATTTGCAAACTGTACATTTCATTAAAGGCTAATACTAAAAATATGTAAGTAGCAAAAAAAAAATCCTACTAAAATATGGGCAAAGGACTTGAATAGACATTTCTCAAAAGAAGACATATAAATGGCCAACAGATATTTGAAAACATGCTTAACACCACTAATCACGAGAAAAAGGCAAATCAAAACCACAACAAGATACTATCCGACATCTGTTGAGGTGGCTATTATCAAAAACAAAAGATAACAAGTGTTGGCAAGGACATGGAGAAAAGGTAACCCTTGCACGCTTAGGGTAGGAATGTAAAATCATGCACCACTATGGAAAACAGTATAGAGGCTCCTCACTAAATTGAAAATAGAAATACCATATGATGCAGCATTCTCATTTCTGGGTATATGTCCAAAAGAATTGAAATCAGTATTTGAAGAGATATCTGCACTCTCATATTCATTGCAGCATTATTCACAATAGCCAAGGCATGGGAGCAACTCCAATTTTCATCTACAGATGAATGGGTATGGAATATTATTCAGCTTTTAAAAAGACGCCAATATTGTCATTTTTAACATGAAAGGAACCTGGAAGACATTATGTTTAGTGAAATGAGCCAGACACAGAAGTTCAAATAATGCATGATTCCACTTATATGAGGTACTGAAAATAGTCAAACATATAGAAACAAAAAATAGAATGAAGTTGCCAGGGATTAGACAGGGAGGAAATAGGGAGTCTTTGTTTAATATCTACAAAACTTCAGTTATGAAATGTGAATAAGTTTTAGACATCTGCTGTACAATGCAGTGCCTATAGTTAGTAACACTGTATTGTACATTTAAAAAGTTAAGAGGGTAGATCTCATGTTAGGTGTTCTCACAGCAACAAGAAGAAACGAAAGAGGCATAGGGAAACTTTTGAAGGTGCTGTATGTGTCTACTACCTCAATTGCAGTGATGGTTTCAGAGGTGTGGATATATGTCTAGACTTATCAAATTATACACATTAAACGTGTGCAATTTTCATATATCAGTTATACTTCAATACAGCAGGTTTTTAAAATTCCATTGATTTTGAGTTTTCTTCCCTGTTATAAAACAACAGCAATTAGTTTCTGAGCCCCTATATCATTTCTTGGTCAGAAAATATGAATATATGATGTATTAAAAGATTTTGGACCAAAAAGGATTAACAGGAAAAGCTGACTCAACAGCCCTGTTTGGCTTCACATATTACTTAGAAAAACAGATTTGAACCTTAATCTTTTAATCTGCCTGAGCTTTGCAATTTTTAGTTGCTTTGCATGCACTTTTAGCTCATGTCGAAAGATCATTCTGTTTCTCATGTTTTTTGTGTGATTCTGCCAGCTGATTTCCTATCTGCTCCATGAATATTTTACAATATCTGCAAAATTTGATTTATATTAAATTCTCTGGAGTCAGAGATAAAACTGTGACAAGTCTTTTTAAATTTTTCAATGTGTTTAAATTTTAAAGATTGCTCTCTTCCAAGCTTTTCACAGATGTAACATTACCAATGTGTATGTGTGTGTATATATGTATTTTTTACAGTGGCTGTGTTTTCAGCTGCCCTAAAGCAAGTAACTAAAACTGACAAAGAAAATGTCACATAATTTGTAATCAGCAATTGATCACACATTATATACTTATCATTTGAATGACTTCCAAGACTAAGTGAAATTGTGCTCCAAGATTTAAGATGCAAAAAATAACATACAACGTGTACAAAATTAAGACAGTTATGAAGAAGCACCACCTAGAATTTGAATACTATGAAAGGCAATAAATCTGAATGGTAACAGTGGCTGTTGTTAACCTCAGACAAATCGCTTCATTCGGTTGCCATCTCTTAGTTTTTCTCTTTGAAATGGTTATAATAATGTTCATGTCTCTGTGAGTATGCCACAAGAACTACCCAATTGTTAAGTCGAAAAGCACTGAGGAAATCCAAATCTTGCTATAAATACAATGAGTGCATGCCACAAGATAAGCAGAAAACTATGCACAGGTGCCTCTCCTATTTGATTCTATTTTGAACAGTATCTCAGGACATCTGACAGTACAGCTGCCTAGAGCAAACAGAGTATGGGAAAGTATGTCCAGACTCCATTATTGAAACCCTTTGCTAAAAATATTAATCACTCTTCTTCTGGAATACGTTAATCATATACCAGGCTGGGTGTGGTGGCTCACGCCTATAATCCCAGCACTTAGGGAGGCTGAGATGGGTGGATAATGAGGTCAGGAGTTTGAGACCAGCCTGACTAACATGGTGAAATCTTGTATCTGCATAAAAAAAAAAAATACAAAAATTAGTCAGGCATGGTGGCACGCACCTGTGATCCCAGCTACTTGGGAGGCTGAGGCAGGTGAATTGCTTGAACCCAGAAGGAAGAGGTTGTAGTGAACAGAGATGGCACCATTGCTCTCTAGCCTTGGTGACAGAGACTCCATCTAAAAAAAAAAAATCATATACCACTCGCTTAATAAAAAATAGATATAAAAATATGTCCTCTCACTTCCATAACTGTTAGGAAAATACTTTATATTTTTCTTGCACAGTTTTAAGAAATATTTCCTTCAAGGTGCCTTTCACTTATAAGCTCCTTGAAAGCAGAAAATATGTTTATACATCTTGTATATCTATCTGCTTCACTGATATATATTGCTATATTGTATATCTATCTGCTCCACTGATAGTGTATACCCCCATAGCAACCAGGACAGTGCCTTACAGACAATATGGGGCTCCATAAATATTCATTGTCTCTGCTTAAAGCAGGAGATGAAAAATAAGTAAGTCAAGGTTCCTGCTCTCAAGGAATGACTCACATACTATTCAACTGCCTTAGATAACTTTAACACAGTGTGCTATAACACAGGTGTGTACTATACACATAGGAGCACAGAGTAAGGGAGAGATTATCAAGGAATCATTAAATAAAAGGTGATCTTTTAGCCTCAAAGGACAAATAAGAACCTACCATACACAAAAGAAGCAAACAGGTGAAGGAAACAACACAAGGAAAACATGATATGTATGAGAGTCAATAAAAAGAACAACGTGTGAAGCACAGAGCCAGTGGCAGCAGTGGTGGAAGATGGGGCTGGAAATGTAAGCTGGGGCCAGTTTGTAAAGGCCTTGTGATCTATACCAAAGAATTTTCATTTTATCCTCTTGACAGTGATCTCCAAAGTGAGGTGCACCTACCCAAGAGCATGTGCAAAATGATCCAGAAAAAAATCACAACATTTATACTTTTTTCTCATCCTTCTTAATTCTTTAGATGAGCTTTTTTATTACTATATAATGGTTATACATATTTTGGGGGGACATATGATATTCTGATACCTGCGTACAACATAATGATCAAATCACTGTGATTGGAATATCCATCACCTCAAACATTTCTCTCTTCTTTGTGTGGGGAACATGCCAATTCTCTTCCAGTTATTGTGAAATATATAATAAATTTTTGTTAACTATAGTCCCCTTACTATACTATTGAATATTAGAATTTATTGCTTCTATCTACCTATATTTTTGTACCCATTAACTAACTTCTCTTCATCCTCCCCTCCCTCTACCCTTCCCAGCCTCTGGTAACCAACTATTCAATTCTTACATCCATAAGATCTGCTTTTTTAGCTCTCATATATGAGTGAGAACATATGAACTTTTCTGTGCCTGGCTTATTTTACTTAACATAATGACCTTCAGGACCATCCATGTTGCTGCAAATGACAGGATTTTATTCTTCTCTATGGCTGAATAATATTCCGTCGCATATACGTACCACATTTTCTTTATCCATTCATCCGTTGATGGACACAGGTTGATTTCATATCTTGGCTACTGAGACTAGAGCTGAGCTGGATAAACATGGGAGTAGAGCTATCTCTCCAATATACTGATTTCCTCTCTTTTAGATATATGCCTAGCTGTGTGACTGCCAGATCATATGATAGTTCTATTTTTAGTTTTTTGAGGAACTTACTGCTTTTCATAATGGCTATACTACTTTACATTCCCACCCACAGCATACAAGCATTCCTCTTTCCCTGCATCAGCGCCAGAATTTGTATTTTTCTTTTTGTCTTCTTTATAATAGCCTTTCTGAGTAGGGTAAGAGGTGGTATCTCATTATGGTTTTGGTATGCATTTCCCTAACAATTCGTGGCATTGAGCATTTTTTAATATACCTGTTGATCACTTGTATGTGTTATTTTGATAAATGTCTATTCAGGTCTTTTGCCTGTTTTAAAATTGGATTGTGGGTTTGCTATTGAGTTGTTTGAGTTCCTTATATATTCTGATTATCAATAGTCTGCAATTCATCCATTTAAGTGTTTGTTGAGTGTTGTGTGTGTGTGCACTTTATAGAGAAATATATACATACTGGATATGTTGGGCTCAGAAAAAGATACCCCAAAATATGGCACTCTGGCATGCTGAGTACCTTGAACTAAAGATCGGGAAGCCTCGGAAGCAATCTCAGAAACAAAGTCTCTCTGGCCTTCTCCTGCCCCCTTTCTCCTGGTCCTCTTTCTCAACGTGAGTAATGGAAACCGGGATTCTTCTTCACCAAGGCAGGCCATAGAAACTAGAATCCCTGTCCCCCGAAACAAGCCATAAAACCTAGAAAGGTCGCTTCTCCACTCTTCCTTGAAGGCCTCCATTCCAGAGGCATCCTGTCCCATATCTGGGAGGAAGAAATGCTACACAGAGACTAAGATTTGAACTGATCAGCTTTGCTAGGTTTCCCCACACTCAGTCTGTTGCCACTAGATCATACCGTTTTATTTAATCACATTTCTACACAGTTCTCCATTCTTACTGAACCCAAATATAAAAAGAGACAGTTTTCCCTGGGTCTTTGGAGCTTCATTTCTGAAGCTCCCATATCACATAAAACTTTAATCAAATTTGTTATCCGTGATCTTGTTAACCTGTCTTTAGTTATAGGAGTGTCAGCTGTGCCCGTGAATATCTAAGCAGTAAGCTACGATTGAAGCAGTTTTTAAGGGATAACAGGCCAAGCACCATGGCTCACACCTGTAATTCCAGCAACTTGGGAGGCCAAGGCAGGCGGATTGCTTGAGCCCAAGGTTTCAACACCAGCCTGGACAACGTAGCAAAACCCCAACTCTACAAAAATACAAAAATTAGCCAGGCACAGTGTCACGTGCATGTCATCACAGCTATTTAGGAGGCTGAGGTAGGAGGATCACTTGAGCCCGAGGTTAAGGCTGCATGAGCCATGATCACGCCACTTTACTCCAGCCTAGGAAACAGAGTGAGACCCTGTCTTAAAAAAAAAAAAAAAAGGCAGGAGGAGGGGGAGAAAACGGTACCATACCCTCATACATTGTGGTCCATGTAGATGATAATCTCACTGGGAAGAGGAGAACACATTACAATAGAGAGAAATCTTCGATTTAACGGAAAATTTCCTATCAAGTATATCTTTTAAAAATATTTTGGGACCAGGTGTGGTGGCTCACTTGTGTAATCCCAGCACTTTGGGAGGCCAAGGTAGGCAGGATCACCTGAGGTTGGGAATTCGAGACTAGCCTGACCAACTTGGAGAAACCCCATCTCTACTAAATATACAAAAATTAGCCAGGGCTGGGTGCAGTTTCTCACATCTGTAATCCCAGCACTTTCGGAGGCCGAGGCAGGTAGAGCACCTGAAGTCAGGAGTTCAAGACCAGCCTGGTCAACATGACAAAAACCCGTCTCTACTAAAAATACAAAAATTAGCCAGACATGGTGGTTGATGCCTGTAATCCCAGCTACTCAAGAGGCTAAGGCAGAATTATTTGAACCCGTGAGGCAGAAGTTGCAGTGAGCCAAGATTGCACCATTGTGCTCCAGCCTGGGCAACAGAGCAAGACTCCATATTTAAAAAAAATTTTAGTACCAAAAAAAGAGCTTATCTCATTAGTCAGTTTATATTGATTACATGTTGAACTGATACATCGGGTTAAATAATGTATGTTATATAATTAATTTCCCCATTTTATTTTGCTTTCTTTTTTTTTTTTTTTTTTTAAAGACGGGGTTTCACCCTGTTGGTCAGGCTGGTCTTGAACTCCCGACCTCAGGTGATCCATCCACCTTGGCCTCCAAAGTGCTTGGATTACACAAATGAGCCACCACACCCGGCCTTGTTTTACTTTTTTAACGTGGCTACTAGAAAATTTAAAATTACATCTATGGCTTGCATTATATTTCTGCTAAACAGTGCTGGTCTAAAGTGTTGATAAAGGAGAAGTACCAACTAAAGAATAAATATGAAGCTGGGCGCAGTGGCTCACACCTGTAATCCCAACCCTTTGGGAGGCCAAGGTGGGTGGATCACCTGAGGTCAGGAGCTCGAGACCAGCCTGGACAACACAGCGAAACCCCACCTGTACTAAAGATACAAAAAATTAGCCAGGCGTGGTGGTGTGTGCCTGTAATCCCAGGTATTAGAGAATAGCTTGATCCCAGGAGGCAGAGGTTGCAGTGAGCCAAGATCGCACCACTGCACTCCAGCCTGGACAACAAGAATGAAACTCTATCTCAAAAGAAAGAATAAATAAATAAATAAATAACACCAACAATGATCTATGGTAGCATGCAATGGGGAAACAAATGCCAGATATAAGGGGAAAAAAATGTGTCATCATACCTTTTTTTTAATCCTCTTGGGGCCAGGCACGGTGGCTCACACCTATCCTCTCAACACTTTGGAAGGTTGAGGCAGGAGGATGCTTGAGCCCAGGAGTTCAATATCAGCCTGGACATCATAGGGAAGCCCTGTCTCTACCAAATCGTTTTTTAAATTAGAGGGCATGGTGGCACCTGCCTGTGGCCTCAGCTAACGGTGAGGCCGAGGTAGGAGGATCACTTGAGCCCAGGAGGTTGAGCCTTACAGGGAGCCATGATCACACCACTGCACTCAAGCCTGGGTGACAGAGTAACATCCTGTTTCAAAATCTTCTTGGGAAGATTATAAAACAAAACAAAAGTACCTCCTCTGAACCTAGAATCAATGACACTGCAGTAGGAAGAAGTACACCCAGTGCTCAGATCTTAGTTTGTAATATCATTCTCCTTAGAGAAATGGCAGGGGTAGAGAATACACAAGATGCGCCTGGAATGTCTTATCATACCAGAAAGTAAGGAAATGCTCAAAAACACCACAATGGGGACATGCAAGACACAAGAGCCAACTGAAAGAGCTCCTAGTCACCAAAGCTGGAATAATTTGAGCAACAAAATAAATAAAATAGTGTTGAGAATATAACCCAAAGTATAAAATAAGTAACCATGACTTCATACTAATAAAAATAAATGATTGAATAAGTAAATAAATGGGGGAAAATAAATCTCTCAAACAAAAGAATTCTGCCCCTCAAAGTGGTGGAATATAGATAACTCCCCATCCCTAAGTGAAGGCTGCACGTACTGATTTCTTCCCAAAGACAAAAATGAGGCAAGGAGGAAAAGAGTTAACTTCACAGTGAAAACAACTGACAAACATGACCTCAGGCATGTGATGAGGCTTAAAATCACTAGTGATCATCATAAGTGATAAATAGTTGAGAGCACATTCCTTTGACATTATTTGATGAGAATGGCCCTTTACCTCTATGACCTTTCCCTCAAAAATCGGTAACTCCAGTCTAATTATAAGAAAAACATTCAGGCCAGGTGCGGTGGCTCACGCCTGTAATCCTAGCACTTTGGGAGGCTGAGATGAGTGGATCACGAGGTCAGGAGTTTGACTAACTGGCTAACATGGTGAAACTGGCTAACACCATGAAACTGGCTAACATGGTGACTATCCTGGCTAACATGGTGAAACCCCATCTCTACGAAAAATACAACAAATTAGCTGGGCATGGTGACATGAGCCTGTAATCCCAGCTACTCGGGAGGCTGAGGCAGGAGAATCGCCTGAACCCAGGAGATGGAGGATGCAGTGAGCCGAGAGCGCACCACTGCACTCCAGCCTAAGCAAGAGTGAGACTCCATCAAAAAAAAAAAAAAAAATTGACAACCCAAACTAAGAGACTTTCTACAAAATCTACCAAAGTTGTCAAGGTCAGCAAAAGCAATCAAAGTCATGAACTGTCGATCTAGAGGAGCCTAAAGAGGCAAGATAACTACATGTAATGTGGCATTCTGGATATGATCCTGGGACTGAAAAAGGATATTAGGTAAAAATTAAAGAAATTCAAATCAAGTATGAACTTCAATTAATAATTCATTATCTATACTGGCTCATTATGATATATGTATTATACTAACATAAGATCTTAATAATAGGTCAAACTAAGCAAAGGCTACGGAGAACTCACTGTACTGTCTTTGCAACGTTTAGGTAAACCTAAAATTTCTAAAATAAAGTGTATATAAAAAAAAAAAGAATTCCTCTGGTTTAAAGACTTTCAAGTCTGTTGGAACCTATATTCTCTGGCCCAAGTCTTCTATAACCCTGGACATCTGGGAGCTTGACAGCAGTACAAGAATCTCAGGCCTATGTAGTAGGCTTCTCAGAGAAACAGTGCCAATTGGGTAGTTTGGGTAATAAAGTTTTGGCTTTCACAATATAGGCCAGCCAACTACAGACTCAAAACAGATGATGGTGCACATGCCTGGAGACCCAGGAGGATCTGTGGTGCAGATCAAGTCTGAAGACACTCTGCTGGAGAAGTCTCTCTTGCTTGGGGAGGAGAACTGGAGGAGTTCGACTTTTTATTCTAGACAGGCCTTCAACTGATTGAATGAAGGCCACCCAGATTATGGAAGGCAACCAGCTTTACCCAAAGTTCAATGATTTTAGTGTTAACCTCATCAAAAACCATCCTGCAAGTTAACACATAAAATTAACCATCACACCAGATATGCTGAATCTGAATCTACATTTTAAAAGGATTTTCCAGGTGACTCTGCATAATCAAGTTTGAGAATGGCATTTTCCTACAACCCTTAGAATCTACATGGTAATTCAGCAACCCAGAAACAAGGCTTGATTTGCTGCTTTGAGGACTTCCCTAGCATTTACTGATCTGGAGGTAGGGATGCCTACAGAAATTCTCACCCTCCCTTCTGGGTAAAGGACCTTCCCCTTTGTTCCCACATGGACCTCACCATGCTTGTAACCTGGTTTACTAAATTATTGGTTTGTGGGTCTTCCCTGTCTACGTTGAACTCTCAGAGAGCATTTGCCACATCTTTTCTACCTCCACAGAGCCTTTATTAGTGGCTCCAGATCTGCCCCAACAAAGCAAGCTGGGTTTTCCTGCAGGGGTCTGTCCTGCAGACCCCGACTCAACAATGGATAAATAAGTATATTCAAACACAGAATACAATGGAAGAGAAGGCGGGGGTGCCCCAGCCATTCACTCAAAGGAGTTAACAGCAGCTCCCCCTACTCAACTCCCTGGCCTTCCCGGCCTTTATTCAGCATATGTTAAATGACAAAGGCTTTGAGGATAAAGATTTAAGGCCAGGTTCTGAGGCCTAAAGCAATCACCACTAATATCCCAGGGTAATATCCCTGGTTGACATCCCCCTGAGAGAGCCATCCGGAGTAATCAAAGGTTAGTTTTAGGACTATATGAGTAAACAAGTTAGATAAACTCCCCACATTCCTTTGTTTCTACTCTATTTAACTAAGGGGACAAGGTTGCCTTCAGCCAAGTACTATAGTAAAAACCTGCAGGCCTTCCAAAAGGGTTTGTGTATATTATTCTCTGTAACTAAAATTTCTCCCACCAGCCTGACTGAACCCCCACATTTTCCTAGTTTTACTTTCTCAGAGTCTGCAAATGCTAGCACAATCTATCCAAATTATATTGTGGAGATATAACATGCACACATACATCAGAGGATTCCATAGTTCAAACCATATGAAACTACCTACGCTGATTATAAACCAGCAATTTCATAGGACTCAACAAATTTCCATTGCTGTTTTTTCACCTCAAAGCTATTTTAGTGCCAGGAGCAGTGGCTCACGCCTGTAATCCCAGCACTTTGGGAGGCCAAGGAGAGGACTGCTTGATCCCAGAAGTTCGAAACCAGCCTGGGCAATATAATGAGATCTTGCTGCTACAAAAATAAAAAGTAAAACCAAAATTAGCCAGGCATGGTGCCCTGCACCTGTAGTCCCAGCTACCTGAGGGAGCTGAAGTAAGAGAATCGTTTGAGTCCAGGAGTTCGAGGTTGCCTTAAGCTGTGATTGCACCACTGCATTCCAGCTTGGGCAAAAGAGCAAGACATTGTCTGGAAAAAAAAAAAAGCTATTTTAGGGACAATATGCTGTCACAGTCACGGGGTAGATCGTACAAAGGTTGCTAATAGTATGGCAACTGACTGCTAACAACTGAATGTCAAATTGTCAAACGCACACCACCCACTTCCCTAGTTCGGTCGAAGACCTCCCCTTAATTATGTGCAATTCAAGTCCCCACTGCCGGCCTGCAAGCACCCACTCTTTCTCGCTGCAGGAAGGGCGGTCCCTGCACTTTGCAAGAGGGCGCAGGAGCGGAGACGGTCGTCAGAACCCCGGCTCCCCTGCGTGCGTAGACCGGCGGGGTGGGCTCACTTTGCGCCAATCCCGCCAGAACTCCCGGAACTCCGCTTCCCTCGTCCAACCCACGCCAGAGTTGCCCACACCTAAGATGGTGGCGGGGGCGGAGTCGGCGCGGCCGTCTCTGGGCGGGGCCGCCAGGAAGAGACGGGTCCGGGAGGCGGTGCCCGCGGCCCCGCCCCGGCTGGTCCCGCCAGCTCGGCCCGGGGGCTGCGGGCTGTTCGGTCGGCGCGCCCTTCTCTGCCAGGTGGCGAAGGCGCCTGCACCACGTAGGCGTCATGAGGTCCCCGGTTCGGGACCTGGCCCAGAATGATGACGAGGAGAGCACGGATCGCACGCCTCTTCTGCCAGGCGCCCCCCAGGCCGAAGCCGGTATGCGCCGGGGTCTTCGAGGGGCTTCGGGTAGGCGGCAGTCCCGGGGGCAGCGGTCTCTGGGCGGGCATGGCCGGGGTACCCGCACCCTGCGCCGGCGGGTCCGGAGCTGCTCAGGGGCGAGGAGAGAGTAGGAGGGGTGCCCGTTCAGAGTCCCGCTCAGCCCCGCCTGCCTCGGGGCCCAGAAGCCCCTCGGGGACCCCGGGGGCCGGATCGTGACCGCGGAACCGAGCCGGGGCCTCGGCGGGTGCAGCCCCGCGGGGCGGGGACGAGGAGCGGCTGTACAGCCGGTGCTGAGCTGGTGGTTATTTTGGGTAGTGCTGAGCGAGGGACCCAGTGGAAGAACGAACTGGGACAGAACCTTCAAATGAATGGGCTAAGGTCTGCGTGAAGGACCCCGGTGTAAGAGCGAACTGGAGGACCTGCAAATCAATAGGCAAAGGGCTGCCCTTTCCTGTCACTCCTAGGTTTCCGCCACTGCGTATCCGCCAGCATGTGACCTGGTAGCTTCTTAGGCGGGGAGGGGAAACAAAATAGGACTGGAGTTAACATTTGCGAGTATGCAGAGGACAATTATTGCATAACCCAGAGAATGTCTTGACAGTACAGACAGTAATGTCTTGTGCAGTAAGAGATTTGACATTGAGGACATTTTTTTTTTCCGTCTGGCAGTCTGTGACTTAAGTTAGGAAACAGTTCAGTTATCCTCAAGATATCTATAGAGTGCTAAGGTAATTTGCCAAAGGTCTTGGAACAAATCGAAAAGCAGGTACTTCATAAAGCATCTTCCCTAAATTGGAGGAAATTAAAATATTTTGCTATTTGACACTTTTGTTGTATAGTTTATTTAAAAGTAACGAAAACTAAAGAGCAAATCAGTTTGCATGCATTCTATAGTTTCAAATATGTGTGTGTCTGAGAAAGAGTTGCCTTGGAAATTTGACTTTGGCTGACCCAGAATTGTATCGTTTTCTATATTTTTTATTTGTTTTTAATGTTACCAGATGATGGCAGTAGAGGTGGCAACACTGTAGCTCCAAATGGCAGCTGGGAGCTTACTTTAGTCAACACAAACTGTAAATACCGTATCATAGTTACGTTTTACCTGGAAGTCAGATTTAATTCCATAAACATCATTTTCTGTGGCTTGTAGCGTTCAAATTTTATAATATTCTTCATAAAATAATATAGAAATACAGAAATAAAAGTTATAATAAAGATATTTGCCAGAAACTATCATATTCTTACAATTGAAAAATATGCATATTTATAATCAAAATTTAGCTCAAGTGTTATTCATTTTTCTCAGGAAAATGCAGATTAAAACTATAGTGAGGCACTATACACCCACTAGAATAGCTAAAATCAAAAAGACTGAGAAATGTTGGCAGAGATGTGGATAGAAAAGCTATACATCTCAATCAAGATTGAGATGGACAAATGTATACATTTATCATGTAAATTACACTTGAGTAAAGTTGATTGAAAAAAAGGTAGCTCATAGCATCGCTTTTAAAAACAATCCCTATTTGATTCATGGGTTGAATATATAGATCTTAGGGTACTGGCCCTGTCCTTGCTAGCTTGAGGTGGCTACCTTCATTATAACCATTTCCTTTTTTATTTTCTGTTTTTACATACCCACTGGAGAGCAAGTGAAGTGGAAATAGTAGTAACATATTGTTTTTGCTATTTAGAATACGATAAAAGTTTTAAAGAGGAGGAGCATATATGGCAATCAAGAGAGGTATATAATGAACCTCCATGTAACCAGCACCCAGATTAAACAGTTATCAATTCATGGCCTGTCTTGCTTCATTTGTTCTTATGCCCATACATACTATGTATTTTGAAGCAAATCCCAAATACCGTGTCATTTCATATGTAAATATTTCTGCTATTTAGCTCTAAAAGATAATCTTTTTAGCATAACTACAGTACTGTTATCACAACAAATAAAAAGAATATGAAATACACAGTGTTCATATTTCCTCAGTTTTATATATATATATATATATACATATATATATATATATATACATATATATATATATATTTTTTTTTTTTTTTTTTTTTTGAGACAGTCCTGCTCTGTCACCCAGGCTGCAGTGCAGTGGCATGATCTTGGCTTACTGCAACCTCCACCTCCTGGGTTCCAGTAATTATCCTGCCTCAGCCTCCCAAGTAGCTGGGATTACAGGCCCATGCCACCACACCCAGCTAATTTTCTTATTTTTAGTAGAGGTGGAGTTTCACCATGTTGGCCAGGCTGGTTTTGAACTTCTGACTTCAGGTGGTCTGCCCGCCTCAGCCTCCTAAAGTGCTAGGATTACAGGCATGAGCCACTGTGCCCAGCCTATGTCCTAATTTTTTATAGTGTGTTCAAATCAGGATCTCCATCATGTCCATACCTTCCAAATGATTGAAATGTTTTTTGTCTCTTTTAATCTGTTTCCCTCTCCCTCCTTTTTTTTTCCTTCCAATTTTACATGCCTATGCTGTCCTTTAACATAGTCTTCTGCCCTCCTGGTTTACTGTAAATTGGTAATTGGTAGGTCTGAAGGTTTGATAGGATTATGAGTCTGTCTGTCTGAATTACTGTCATGAGTAGAATGTGAAGTGTAGAAAGTAGAATTGTGTCAGCATGCTAATTCTCCCACACACTGCTGTAGACACTAGAGATATAAAGAAGTGAACAAAATAGAACAAAAGCTCCTGCCCTTATAGATTTTTATATTCTAGTGTATATTTTCCTAAACCTTCAACCCTCTCCATTTTGCTTTCTTCTTGGGTTATAACCAAGTCCAACACTTTTTCTTTTTTTTCATGGTTTCGCTCTGTTGCCCAGGCCGAAATGCAGTGACACAAACAGGGCTCACTGCAGCCTCAATCCCCCAGGCATAAAGTGACCCTCCTACCTAAGCCTCCTGAAGAGCTAGGACTACAGGCATGTGTCACCACATCTGGCTAATTTTTTTCTTTTTCTTTCCTTTTTTTTTTTTTTTTTTTGTAGAAACAAGGTCTCACTTAGTTGCCCAGGCTGGTCTCGAACTCCTGGGCTCAAGTGATCCTCCTGCATCAGCCTCCCAAAGTGCTGGGATTATAGGCGTGAGCCACAGCACCCGGCCCAACACTTTATTTTCTTGCCAGTACTTTCAGTTCCCTTGCCGTCTGCTTTGTAATCACATCCATCTCAGTGCCGGGTATCTGCTTTGTTAGCACCTACTCCTGAGCGCAGGCACGCAGTACTCAGCGCTTGTGAAGTTACACACTAGGACAGATTGTTCCCACCTGTTCTGTATGAGTATCTGCTCAGCATTCCTGTGTTTCACTGGGAACCTCATTCCCCCACTCTTTTCAACAACTTCTTACTTTTCACAAATCCTACTTTCTCACAAATGAGAAATAACCTCAATTCCTAACAAATAACCTAAATTCCTAATATCCAGAAAAACAGCCGTAATAATAATTCACAGTTACTCTATGCCAAGCTCTTCTAAGTATTTTACATTACTAACTTAGTGAACCCTTCTAATAACCCTAAGACAGGCCAAACACTTGGACTAGTGCCAAGCATAGTAAGTGCTTAGTAATATTTGTTTTTTGAGACAGAGTCTTACTCTGTTGCCCATGCCGAAGTGCAGTGGCACAATCATAGCTCACTGCAGCCTCAACTTCCCAGACTCCAGCCATCCTCCCACCTCAGCCTCCCAAGTAGCTGGGATTACAGATGTGCAACACCACAACCAGCTGATTTTTTAAATTTTTTATAGGAATGGGGTTTCACCATGTTGTCTAGGTTGGTCTCAAACTCTTGACCTCAATCAATCCTCCCCCATCTTAGCTTCCCAAAGTGCTGGGATTACAACTGTGAGCCACCATACCTTGCTTGCTTAATAAATATTCCCTATTATTGGCTGGGCGCAGTGGCTCACGCCAGTAATCCCAACACTTTGGGAGGCCAAGGTGGGCGGATTGCCTGAGATCAGGAGTTTGAGACCAGGCTGGCTAACATGGTGAAACCCGTCTCTACTAAAAATACAAAAATTAACTGGGTGTAGTGGCGCACTCCTGTAGTCCCAGATACTTGGGAGGCTGACGCAAGAGAATTGCTTGAACGTGGGAGACAGAGGTTGCAGTGAACTGAGATCGTGCCACAGCACTGTAGCCTGGGTGACAGAGCAAGACTCCGTCTCCAAAAAAAAAAAAAATTATCTATCATTTTATGCTATTAAACTTAATACCCACTATCCCACTCAATAATGTTAGTTCTTAGAGTTACTACAGTATGTAGTCCAGAAACCGCAGATCATTTAGAATGTCCTGCTCTCCCTGTGTTTATCTGTCTCATTTCCATACCTCTGTACATGCTGCTGCCTTTGCTTGGATTGTTCCACCTGTCCCTACAGGTGACTTCCTGCTCATTGAAGAAGACTTCTCCAAGAGGCCTTCCCTGACTGTCTCCACCGTCTCCTCCAGCAGATTAACGCGCCACTTTGTTCCTTGTTATATAAATGTACATGGTACTTTGTCTTATTGGCATAACTTTCTCCAGATTAAAAGGAGGAAGGAATCCTTTTTACTAAGTGCCTGTTATGATGTCTTACAGTACTTCATTTAATCCCCACTCAGCCCAGTGAGGTAGATGGTGGTCTCCTCATTTTATAGCTGAGAAACTGGAGGATGAAAACTATTAAGTAATTTCTGCAAAAGCACACAGCCACTGAAAATCAATCCCAGGTCCCACCTTAAATTAGCATGTGTATTTTCAGTTTACACCCACACACATTCCTAAGTTTAAAAAATATTTTAGAAGCTGATGTTTCTTTTGATGGGTGCCATGTTCCTTATGCAAGCATAATTTTGCTTTGAACTTGATGCTCAGTGGATAGTCTCTCTCTTGGTCATGCAAGCATGCTTTTGTTGATCAGTTTCAAAGATCATCCAAGTTCACAGGCAGGTTTTTCTTTACTGCTATACCTTCTGGAAATAATTTTTTCTGATTGAATATATTTGTAATCAGCAACCATTTTATTAGCCAGTAATTATTTTAATATTTCTTAGAATTTCATAGTCATATACTTTGTGACAACTGAGTTAGCTTTTTATTTTCTAATTATTGACTGTGCACCCAAAAGTTAAAGTTGCCTGACCTATAACTTTAAGGTCAGATTTCCAAGTAATATCCCTAGTAATTTGAAATCATTTTACTTACCTTTCTTTCATTTCCAACCTTCTAGCCCCTTCAAATTCACATGATAAGATATATCGTAGTCCAAATAAAGTATCACTTAGGGAAAACTAATAACATACAGTAAAATAACTGCAAATATGGATAGAATGGCATAATAACATTACAAATTAGAGTAGCATAAAATAAAGTTTTTTAGAGTAAGAGAATTACTAATAACTTCATCCCTCCCCTTCACTTACTCTCATATCTACCTTTGGACAAGGCCCGTTAATTCTCCCTTTAAACATCTGAAATCTGCCCATTTTTATTCATTGCTGTTTTCACTCTAGTTTAAGCCACCTTCATCTCTTACCTGGAGAGCTACAATAGTCCCTTAAGTGATCTCCCTGACTGTACATTCCCCACACCCATTCACACTTCTCTCTATAATCTCCATGCAGGGACCAGATGAGCTCTTTAAACCATCAACTGGATAAGCTCTTTAAACCATAATTCACATCTTGTCTCTCTTGCTGAAATAGATAATGATCTTTTTAAGTACTGCATTGGCAAAGCATACATAGTACCTAAATCTGATTTTTCTGGCTCTAAATTGCTCAAAGTAACACATTTTAATGCACAAATTTAGCGAGATTTTGAGTCCTTCATCCAGACTTTTAGGTAATATCACCTGACACAGAGCAATGATAAAGAAAATGTGTTCTGCCGGGCACAGTGCCTCATGCCTATAATCCCAGTGCTTGGGGAGACTGAGATGGAAGGATTACTTGAGGTCAGAACCTTAAGACCAGCCTGAGCAACATAGTGAGACCCTGACTCCACAAGTAAAAAATTTAAAAATTAGTCAGATATGCTGGCATATGCCTTTAGTCTCAGCTACTCAAGAGGCTGAGGTGAGAGGATCACTTGAGCCCAGGGGTTCGAGGTTACAGTAAGTTATGATCACCTACTATACTCCAGCTTGGGCAACAGAGCAAGACCCTGTCTCTAAAAAAAAAAAAAAGGAGAAAGGAAATGTGGTTTTTTTACAAAACATTCCTCTCGGTATCCAAACTGTCATTAACTGGACAACTGCCCATTTGGATGAAGCAGAAAGCAAATTCACCTGGATTCTAGTTATAGAGACAATGTAAATAGAACTTTAGAAATTCAGTTCTTACAGATCTGGCTCTAAGTATGGTAGTGGTACCATAAACTTCATAGCTGTGTCCCTGAAGAAAGGATTTAAGAATGCCAAATGAAAAGTTTTCTATTAAAAGAAGTAAATCTTACACAGACAAAAAAATTAATAGCAGTTGTTAAATATATAAGAGCATACAGAAAAGTGAGTTGGATCATAATATATTAATATAAACCCAAGTATAGTTGTGCATATTCATTAATGTTTCAGTCTAAATCAGTTCATTTGAGCCAGTATTAAGAGTTTTGTATTCTATAAAATATATTCTCTCCCTTTGATGCTAGGTCAATGAAAACACCAGCATTCTTAAGTAGGAGAAAAACATACACACATATATGATGTTGCTGTGTCATTACCAAATAAAAGCACACATATTTGCATATATAGTTAATTTTAATTTTAGTATGCCATTGCTTAATGAAATACATATTAGATCTTTAAAGAGACCCTTATCAGCCACTCAGTTTACTAAACTTAAAGATGTTCAGACTCTGGATTTGCTAATTTCTCTTTGTTACTAAGAGGTTGATTATCCTTAGTCGCCTTCCTGAATCCCATCCCTCTCCAATTCTGCAACTCAGTAAAAGAAAGAAAAAGAGAAACTATGCACAAGCCCACAGTTAGAGTAAAAAATAGGTCAAACTCCTCCTCTCACATGATCCTTTTATTGGTCCCTCCAACCTACTCTGCATTCCTTTTTCTTTAAATCATCGTGGTACATTCACTCATTTCCCTTTTGGCTGTGAGCCCTTTAAGCATGATAACTACTGAGCAACTATTACAGATGCTGCAACTGTCATAGGTTCTGCAAGTTTGTATCTAGATTCTTAAATGCATTTAGTTTATGAAGGCTTTAGTATTAATCATGGCTTCTGATTCAAACCCAGCCTTTGAGGATACTCTTCGAGGTAAGAAATTTATCAAAAGAAATTCCATACCCTGCCTTTGACAGTGATTTTTTTTTTGCTATGCTACACTTAGAATGAGATGGCTATGAACTCAGAGTAATATAGTATGTCATTGTAAGTAATGAAGTACTTATTGACCATGTTTCAGATAATTTTTCAGGAATAGTAATGCCATTAAACCTCCTTACCTACTTTTCTCATGCTGTGTATCTGTGCTAGCTGACAGGGAATAGGGGTTCAGTTTGAATCTGGAATAGATCTTTTTCTCAGCAAAGGTGATAAAACTACTACCTCCATGTTTTGATGAACTTTCTTATAGTTCAGGCTCTCATGTGTGAAATTTTTACCAAAACTACAGATAAGAGAAACAGCTAATCTTTGATCAATGTTTCTTAGATTTGTTTAATCTGAGAATATTCTTTAAATTTCTTTTATAATTATTTTTGTACTTTTAAAAAGCAATCTTTTTCATTATTTAGACAAGATCATGTAATTAGCTATGTTAATTAAAGTGGCCAGGTGTGGTGACTGATGCCTATAATCACAGCACTTTGGGAGGCTGAGGTGGGCAGATGGCTTGAGCCCAGGAGTTCAAGACCAGCCTGAGCAACATGGCAAAACTCTGTCTCTAAAAATGAAAATTTTAAAATAAAAAAAATTTTTCCCCAATCTTTATTTCAGCTCCAGTGTGCTGCTCTGCTCGTTACAACTTAGCAATTTTGGCCTTTTTTGGTTTCTTCATTGTGTATGCATTACGTGTGAATCTAAGTGTTGCGTTAGTGGATATGGTAGATTCAAATACAACTTTAGAAGATAATAGAACTTCCAAGGCATGTCCAGAGCATTCTTCTCCCATAAAAGTTCATCATAATCAAACGGTAGGTGCTATTTTTTAAGGAAACAACCTTAATTAAAAAAAAAAAACTTACAGTAAAAATACTAAAAGGTATTTTTTCATCCTACAGAAACCACAAACACTTTTTTTATGTATACTCTGAATCACTTTCTTTTTCTGTTTTCCTAGAAACTGATTGGGCAATAACTTGTAACTATAACTACTACTGCTATGCCATAATATATCTTGATCTGTTTGAAAAATAGCTCTTCCTTTCCTTCAATAAATATACCATCTTGAAGAAAATTTGGAAAAACCTGTTTTACACAACAAAAATTAAACTGTTTTAAATTTTCTAAATAGCTTTTATAGGAGTATTATTTATAACCCTTTATTACTTATAGGATTACTGCTGCAAGAGAGTTTAGGTAATCTCATTTGCAAGATGAAAAATAAGAACTGGCCAATTTCTTAGGATTTTCTTTTCTGAATGTATACATGCGTAACCTAAGCTACTTAAGTCATTTTGCCTGCCTTATGTTATAGTAGAATTGATAAATGTCTGTTCATCATTTGTTTATAATTAAGTTATATACACTCTATTTTATTTTGCTTATCACACAAGGAGATAGTACAGAAGGAAAAGCTAGTATTCTTTTTAGAAGTATATTTTCAGGCTGAGTGCAGTGGCTCATGTCTGTAATCCCAGCACTATGGGAGGCTAAGGCTGGTGGATCACTTGAGGTCAGAAGTTTGAGAGCAGCCTGGCCAACATGGCGAAACCCTGTCTCTACTAAAAATACAAAAATTAGCTGGGTGTGGTAGCACACACCTGTAATCTCAGCTATTCAGGAGGCTGAGGCAGGAGAATTGCTTGAACCTGGGAGGCAGAGGTTGAAATGAGCCGAGATTGTACCACTGTACTCTAGCCTGGGCAACAAGAGGAAGACTTGTCTCAAAAAAAAAAAAAAAAAAATGCTGGGCACAGTGGCTTACACCTGTAATCCCAGCACTTTGGGAGGCTGAGGTGGGCAGATCACCTGAGGTCAGGTGTTTGAGACCAGCCTGATCAACATGGAGAAACCCCGTCTCTACTAAAAATACAAAATTAGCTGGGCATGGTGGCACATGCCTAGTAGTAATCCTAGCTACTCAGGAGGCTGAGGCAGGAGAATCACTTGAACCAGGAGGTGGAGGTTGCAGTGAGCCGAGATCATGCCATTGCCCTCCAGCCTGGGCAATAACAGTGAAACTCCTTCTCAAACAAACAAAAAAAAAGTAAATTTTCATCCATTTTCAGTGCTCATGAAGGTATTTGGGTTTCACTGCTCATGAAGGTTCATACTTGGGTGAGTTTCCTCTGTCATATATAAGCAGTGCATTCAAGCAGGAAAGAGGTTTTCTCTCTAAACAAAATAAATCTCTCCAAAAATCTTTATATATTGACTTCAGTAATGTTGTTGAATAACATTTGGGCACACATCACTCACTCTCTCCACTCCAACCTATGACCTTCAGGGACAATACTGATGGATCATACATGAAATCCTAGAATTCCACAGATAAACTGCAAATTGGTACCCTAAATAAGGAAAAGTAGGAGTTTGCTTTGTGTCTTTTCCTTTGCAAAGTGCTTTTGTTGACCCTGCTACTTATCTTCATCTGCCTTATGTCAGCAGTGGAAAGAAATTCAGGAATGGTTCTTGACACGTTGGCTTGGTATACAGCTACAGGCATTGATGATGTCAGATATTCAGATCAGTCATTAATTTTCATTAGTACCTTACTATGTGCTGCTACTAATGAAAACAGGTTCTACTCACATGAAGTTTGTTGGTTGATTTAAATTCTTGCTCTTTGGTATTGTTCTATATGCTTAAGTGCTTGGTCTGAAATGGGAAGATATTATTAATATCTATATTTATGCATGTCGATAACCAGCTTTAAGTAAACATTAACTGTGCATCAAGCCTTATTTTATGTGCCTATTTCATTTACTCTTCCCAAATCACACATCCGGTAAGTAATAGAGCTAGGATTACAGCCAGGCTTGGTTTTCAAGCCTAGCTGAACCACTACAGTTTAATTCTGTTTAATAGGTTTCTAGATTAAGCCTGTGACTCTTTTTTTTGGGTTGGAGTATTAGGGAACAGCAGCCTCCTGAGCCATAGTAGGCTCAGAGACACTTAAACCTTTTTTGTGATTCTTTTGTGAGCCCTCTTGCTCATAGTTATTACAAAGCTTCTGCAGCTCATCCTGCAGTCTATTTTTATAAAATTGTAAGCCTTCTTGAAGTTTATGACTTTTTCAGTTCCATTCCATTCACTTCTAAATGCTGTATGTCTGTATTGTTATGACTCCCTCACTTACTAGAAAGTTTGCATGTTCTTCAGTCCAAAACAGTAGTTCAAAATCTCATTTATATGTACTTAGATGCCAGTAAGAGAAAAGAGCTGTTCCATGAAGGTCTTAAAGGGTTGTTTTATTCTCTTCTGCTTTTTGTAGGGTAAGAAGTACCCATGGGATGCAGAAACTCAAGGATGGATTCTTGGTTCTTTTTTTTATGGCTACATCATCACACAGATTCCTGGAGGATATGTTGCCAGCAAAATAGGGGGGAAACTGCTGCTAGGATTTGGGATCCTTGGCACTGCTGTCCTCACCCTGTTCACTCCCATTGCTGCAGATTTAGGAGTTGGACCACTCATTGTACTCAGAGCACTAGAAGGACTAGGAGAGGTAATTTTCTTTTCTCCCTTGTTTTACTTCTTACCCTATGTCTCCTTCTCTTCTTCTTAAAGATTTCACTCTTTGGTATAAATATGAACCAAAAAATAACATTGGATGATCACAGGGATTTGTTTTTTACAGAAAGGACTAACTGGAAAATTGCCTGAATAGATTTTGTTGGTGATAAATGAGGTCTTAGGTAGAAGCACCCCAAAATTGGAAACTTTACTCAAAAATCAGAGAAAACTTTTTTCCAGAAGAAACTTCGTAACTTGTACTTTAGGAGAGAAGAAAATAAACCATTATTAAATTGTTAAGATAGGCTGGGCATGGTGGCTCACACCTGTAATTCTAGCACTTTGAGCGGCTAAGGTGGGCAGATCACTTGAAGTCAGGAGTTAGAGACCAGCCTGGCCAACATGGCAAAACTCCGTCTCTACTAAAAGTACAAAAATTAGCCAGGCATGGCAGCACACACCTGTGATCCCAGCTGCTTGGGAGGCTGAGGTGGGAGAATCGCTTGAACCCGGGAGGCGAAGGTTGTTGTGAACCACGATCACGCCACTGCACTCCAGCCTGGGTGACAGCAAGTTTCCATCTCAAAAGAAGAAAAGGTGGTTAAGATTGGCCATCCTTACATCTTGTACTTTTGTCACTCTGCTCTATCACTGATGCCCAGATCTGAAACACATTTTACACAACAGACTGTTGAGTTGCATTGAATTTCTTCTTTATCACTTGTTCTTTTATTTTTTCTGGTCTTGTAACTTAGGGACAAATATTTTATGATTTTATGTAACTATCTCAATTTACTTCTATGATTCTGCTGTTTTTAGAAGTATTATTAATTTTTGCCTCTACTTCCCTCTTGTCTTTCTTTTCCTTCCCACTTTTCTTTTGTATTTCTATCACGTATGCCTCCATACTTAAATAATTTTCACTTTTCCTTTCTAACTTTGAAATTGTACTTGTGAAACCCAGGCAAAGGTGTATTTTGTCCTCTTGCATTTCTTTAATTCAAGCAAGATAGTGGCCACTGGGTTTGGTGTAGAGCATGAAGATTATTTTAAGCAGCAGCATATCATGCTGTTGGAATGAACACTGGACTAGAGTCTAAATAATAGCTCCATTTTATCTAACAATGAAATCTTAGATAAGCTCTAATCTCTAGACCTCAGTTCCATCATTTTTTAAATTGGAACTCAAATGCCTTCCCTGTTTTCAGCCACAGGATAGATTAAAAATTCATATGTGATAAGGATTGCTAGAATACTTTGGATATTGCAAGGTACTGTTTGAAGATTTTTCATTCATCTGAATGTTTTTGTTCTGATCAATAGAGATCTATTAAGTAAACCCTTCCTGATCACAAAATTAAAATGACTCCTCTCTTACCAGGTTCCTTTTCTTCTTGACCAAGTAAAATATACTTAAATCTAGCATATTTTCTCTGATCCTAGTATTGACTCTCCTTGCTGGATGTATACCCATATTTTACTTCCTGTCTGTTTATGCCACTAATTTAACATTGTATCATATTGATTATATTACTGTTAGGTGACATTTTATTTCTTTTTTTAATTTCTTTTTTTTTTTTTTTGAGACAGAGTCTCGTTCTGTCACCAGGCTGTAGTGCAGTGGTGCGATCTCATCTCACTGCAACCTCTGCCTCCCAGGTTCAAGCGATTCTCCTGCCTCAGCTGGGATCTCAGTAGCTGGGATTACACTTGCCACCATGCCTGGATAATTTTTGTATTTTTAGTAGAGACAGGGTTTCACCATGTTGGCCAGGCTTGTCTTGACCTCCTGTCCTCAAGTGATCTGCCTGCCTTGGCATCCCAAAGTGCTGGAATTATAGGCATGAGCCATCAATCCCAGCCAACGTTTTATTTCTAAATAGAATTTAAGTTGTGTTTATACTCAGGTTCTCTCATCCTTCTTCATCCTTCCAATATGTATCACAGGTACATTTCCTCATTTATAAAGGACATTTAGATTACCATCTCTCATTCCTCCCACCTAATTCACGATAAATATACCTACATTGTCCCTAGGTTTTATGATAAAGTTTTCTACAACATAGTATCTGTGGGCATTTCCAAACATCTTCAGTTTTCTTCTAGAATGACTCATCCTGTGGATACTTCATGATATAGATTCTTATTGATTTGCAATGTACCTAAATCTTCTTTGCCTTCCATTGGTATTACTTTTTAAAAAAAATTCCTTTGTTTTGTTTTTGAAAGAGTCAGCAGGAAGTACAAAGTATTAAAACATTTATTATTCTCTCCACTAAAAATGGCACTAGCTACCATTTATCTTTACAACAATTATGCAAGATTGGGAGTATTATCTCTGTTTTACAGATAAAGAAATTGAAGTTCAAGGAGGTTAACTGATCTTCCTGAAGTGACACAGAGAGTGTCCAAGGAGAGCTGTTCTCTCCCACTCTCCTGTGCTATCTCCTCATTTACCCAATCTCTACCAACCTCCTGCTTCCACATCCCATTACCTCTCTGCATCAGTAATTGGCATTTACTAGGCTTGTTATCACAGTAAAAAAAAAAAAAAAAAAAAAAAAAAAAAAAAAAAAAAAAAAAAAAAAAAAAAGGCTGTAAACATGCCTGTTGATTGTCAACTCAAATTTTTTTTCAATATCCCAAAGTATTAGCTCAGTGTTTTTCAAAGTTATAAGTTAGTAATATTCCCTTTTCATTCAGGTGATTAATAAAGTGAATGAGAAAAATTAACATTGAGCATGATTCCTTTATGTCCTCACTCAGTACTATTCTTTTAGATTTATTGTAACCTTTTGCTTGTTATCTTCAAACCAGTTCCAAAATCCATGAATCTTTGGGAATTTTTACTTTTTTTTTAAGAGATGGGGTCTCACTATGTTGCGCAGGCTGATATCGAACTCCTGGGCTCAAGCAATCCTCCTCCCTTGGCCTCCCAAAGTACTGGGATTATAGGCTTGGGCCACCATACCCGGCCCTCAAATTTTGAAAGTACTTCATTTTAAGGTATTTTCACTTAACACTGTAAAAATGTCTCACTTCATGGAACCTGATTCAGGTTTGATTCTTATCCAGATAATGCTTTTGCAGCAAAATACTTAACTTACTTTAAAACATTAACAAAACTACCTTGTATTTCATCAGAAATATCATGTTCCCTTCTCTCAGGGTGTTACATTTCCAGCCATGCATGCCATGTGGTCTTCTTGGGCTCCCCCTCTTGAAAGAAGCAAGCTTCTTAGCATTTCATATGCAGGTGAGATAACTATTATCAAATTTTGCTGTAATATGTTACGTATATATCACCCTTGGGGAAAAGGTACTTGCATATCAGAATCATGCAATGTTGGATTGGATGCCCCTCTGGGGAGAAAATTAAGTTTCAGTAGTATATCTTTATTATCAATTTTTCTCTTTGGCTCAACAACTTGTAGTAATGTGGCTTAATTGACTGTATTTTCCCCATCTGCCATCATTTATTTCAAAGTGTGTTGCCTTTTCAGATATTGGTATAGAGATGCTATTTTTTCTTTTTCTGTTTACATTTTTTGTTTTTTTAAATTTATTTTTGTTTGTTTGGAAATTCTATTAAAAAAAAAAAAAAAAAGGCCAGAAGCTAGAAAATGGAATGCTTTTGTCCTTAAACTGTGATATCTCTTTTGATTATCTAATGAATGCATCACCCCTCTCTTCATGCATCTTCTTTCCATGCATCTTTATTTGCCATCATTTTGATCTACAGGTGAGATAACATGAGATTTATATATGTGAATTACAATTTTACCAGATTGCATAAGAAATTCTGCCTTTCTTTCATTGACTGTATTAAAATTTTTCCACCTGACTGCTTTTTAAATACAGTAGTTGAGAAAAGGCCTCTCTGTGGTACTTCTAAGCTAAAATCTGAAGGATAAGATCATACCAGTCAGGCAGGGAGAAGAGCACTTCAGCCAATCAGAACAGCATGTATGAGGGCTCTCAGATAAGAAATAACATAAGGGTTCAAAGAAATGGAAAACTACTGTGGGTGGCTAGAACTCAGTGAGTAAGGAGGATAATGGCATAAGATGAGAGTAGAGAAAGAGACAAGAGCCGGGTTATATGAGGTCTTACAGGCTGCAGGAAAGAATGTAGATTTTTTTCTTTTAAGAGGCATGATTCAGTTACATTTTAAGAAAATTATTCTTGCAGCTATGTGGAGATTGACATGAGAAATCTGATGATAGATTCAAGAACAGGTACTATCTAAGGTTCCCTTTTACCTATTGAATAAATCCCAAACTCCTTGAATGAGGGGCAAGATTCTTTACAGTCTTCACTACTTTCTTGCAGCTAGCCTTATATCTCTGGTATATAGTGCCTAGCGTGGAGTAGGTATTCAGTAACTGTTTGACTGTTCAACCTATTTTTCCAGCCTTATCTATTTTTCTTTTCCTTTTCTTTACCCAAATGATATTCCCAAGCCTACTGTCTGCTTTCCTACTTCCATTCCTTTGCTTGTCCTGTTACACTAACTCTTTATCTTTTTTCTAATCTTGTTTCTATGGGACCAAATTTTAGCCTTTTTTTGTTTGCATTTGTTTTTGTTTTTGAGACAGGGTCTCACTCCAGGCTAGAGTGCAATGGCACCAATCACAGCTCACTGGAGCCTCGACATCCCATGCTCAAGTGATCCTCAGCCTCCCAAGTAGCTAAGTAGCTGGTACCACAGCTGTTTGCCACCACCACACCTGGATAATTTTTGTATTTTTAGTAGAGGTAGGAGTTTGCCGTATTGCCCAGGCTGGTCTCAAACTCCTAGACTCAAGTGATCCACCCACCTCAGCCTCCCAGAGTGCAGGGAATACAGCCATGGGCCACTGTGCCCAGCCTGTTACCCATCATCTGTAAGCAGTAGACCTGTCTGTCCTATTTTTGTTTCTCTCTCTCCGAAGTTTATAAAGTCTTATGTGTTGTTCTAGGAGCACAGCTTGGGACAGTAATTTCTCTTCCTCTTTCTGGAATAATTTGCTACTATATGAATTGGACTTATGTCTTCTACTTTTTTGGTAAGTTTAAAATTTTAACTAAATTAGAACGTAACCAATTCAAAATGTAATAGTAGCCTAATAATTTGTTAAAAATATACATTCCAAATCACCGAACCTCAAAGTTCTAAAGCACTTACTGATAACCTGTTTTTCAAGTTAGTATAGTTAACTTGACCTATCTGAGTTATGACCTGATGTTAGTTTTGGAATATTTCTCGTAGAATTTCTAACAACTGTTGATCCTGGACACACATTTGCTATCAAAAAAATCACTATCTTGGATATTTTCAGTTTCTTCTCAAGTAAAGGAGGATGTTCTCACTTGGTAGTTTTAATGTTTTTTTTCTTTTTATCTAGTCCCAAGGCATTTTATTTCTCAATTTCATTGGCAGCATGATACACATTTTTAAAAAATTAACTTTTCACGTGGATGTGTCATGCAAGAAGTATATCTGCAATCAAAATTTAAAAATCAACTTACAGAAACAGAGACCTTTGGAAATATGTAGATTGTGGAAATGTATCTTCAAAAAGGTTTGTCTGGTAGACCCTGATAGGCAAAGTCATGTAGTTAAAAGTTGTTTTCTTCTGGCCGGGCATGGCGGCTCATGCCTGTAATCCCAGCACTTTGGGAGGCCGAGGCAGATTGATCATGAGGTCAGGAGTTCAAGACCAGCCTGGCCAACATGGTGAAACCCTGTCTCTACTAAAAATACAAAAATCAGCCAGGCACAGTGGCACGTGCTGTAGTCCCAGCTACTCAGGAGGCTGAGACAGTAGAGTTGCTTGAACCCAGGAGGAGTAGGTTGCAGTGAGCCAAGATAGAACTACTGCACTCCAGCCTGTGCAACAGAGTAAGACTCTGTCTCAAAAAAAATAATAATAATTTCTTCAAAATGTGTAGGTGGTAACACAATTATAGCAATTATCTCATTAAAGAATTGAGAGAAACTTGAAAATGAATCCAAACTGAAGTTAGTTTTACATTGATTTTATAGTTACATAATGTTTTCATGACATGTAAAAATTGCTGTTGGTACATCCTAATTTTATGTCTTTGTTTTGTCTTTTATATGTTACATTCTGATTTTATCTAATGATTTTTTTTTTTATTTTAAGGTACTGTTGGAATATTTTGGTTTCTTTTGTGGATCTGGTTAGTTAGTGACACACCACAAACACACAAGAGAATTTCCCGTTATGAAAAGGAATACATTCTTTCATCATTAAGAAATCAGGTATGGACTTTGACACATTTTAAAAATAATATCAGAATGCTTTTTGTTTCAGAATTAAGATATCAATTTTTAAAAACAGATATTTCTATTGTGCATGCCCTAGACAAAGTAGAAGAGGCAAATGAAATAAATATCCAAAGTATTGTCTGGCTTGGTGCAGTGGCTCACACCTGCAATCCCAGCAGTTTGGGGAGGCCTAGGTGGGAGGATCATTGAGGCCAGCAGACTAGCCTACTCAACAGAGTGAGACCCTGTCTCTACACAACGTTTAAAATATTTTTAAATTTTTTTTAAATAAATAAATATGAACAAAGTATTGTTTGAAGAATTTTCAGTTCTTTCATTTTTTATAGAAAGTATAGTTTTATAAGCTATAAAAATACTTTTTCAGTCATTTTAAACCTTTTAGAGTAGAGGTTATCAATGAATCCTGTTTAGTTTTTCCACTTGATTAGTAGAAAATAAAATGTGTTATTCATGAAAGGATTCTCATTCTCATCATTAGTTTTTAGAAAACCAACTAGTGTGTTTATACAGTTGTGCATCTCAAATCTAAAAATTCTAAATCCAAAATACTCTGAAATCCAAAAGATTTTGAGAACCCACATGATGCTCAAAGGAAATGCTCATTGGAGCATTTCAGATTTTTAGATTTTAAGATTTAGGATGCTTGGCCAGGTGTGGTGGCTCACACCTGTAATCCTAGCACTTTGGGAGGCCGAGGTGGGCGGTTCGCCTGAGGTCAGGAGTTTGAGACCAGCCTGGCCAACACAACAAAACCCCATCTCTACTAAAAAATACAAAAATTAACCGGGCATGGTGGTGCACACCTGTAGTCCCAGCTCCTCAGGAGGCTGAGGCAGGAGAATTACTTGAACCCAGGAGGTGGAGGTTGCAGTGAGCCGAGATCACATCACTGCACTCCAGCCTGGGTGACAAAGCAAGACTCTGTCTCAAAAAAAAAAAAAAGATTTCAGATGCTTATGGGAGTATAGGAGTGAACCACTGCAACCAGCCAAGATTGACATTTTAAACATTTATATGTAGTATAATCAGGCAGTAATTAAAAACTTAATCTTGGCTGGGCATGGTGGCTACACCTGTAATCCTAGCACTTTGAGAAGATAAGGTAGGTAGATTTCTTAAGCCCTGGAATTCAAGACCAGCCTGGACAACATAGTGAAACCCCCAACTCTAAAAAGAAGAAAAAATGTACTCTTTAACATTTCTAAGTTTTTTTACTTTGCTATAAATGTCTTTACAGCAGCTGAACTTTAAGAATATGACCTGTCACCGGGTACGGTGGCTCACGCCTGTAATCCAGCAGTTTGGGAGGCTGAGGTGGGCGGATTATGAGGTCAGGAGTTTGAGACCAGCCTGGCCAACATAGTAAAACCCCATCTCTACTAAAAAATACACAAATTAGCCAGGCATCATGGCACACACGTGTAGTCCCAGCTACTTGGGAGGCCGAGGCAGGAGAATGACTTGAACCCAGAAGGCGGTTATGGTGAGCTAAGATCGCACTACTGCACTCCAGCCTGGGCAACAGAGCAAGACTCCATCTCAAAATAAAGAAATATGGCCTGTCATGATATTTGCCAAAGATTGGCAAAAACTTAGAAACAGAAGAAATATGCACTGTAATAAAGTTTTAACCAGGTGGAGAGCTCATATCCAAGATTACTTGGGTCTGAGTATTCCCAGCAAAAAAAAAAAAAAAAAATTAATACCAGTAGAAAGTTTTAGCTGGGTGCGGAGGCACACGTGTAGTTTCAGCTCCTCAAGAGACTGAGGCAAGGGGACTGCTTGAGTCCAGGAGGTTAAGGCTGCAGCGAACCATGATCAGCCATTGCATTCCAACCTAGGCAACAGAGCAAGACCATGTCGCAAAAAAAAAAGTTACTTTGAAAGTTTAGTGTCCTACATGATGTTAATTAAGTGAGTTACCCACTTTTTCCTATTAAGGAACAGGTTGAAAGAATTTAATGCATTATAAACAGATGTTGCCATGTAAAACCAGATGTTTTGCCATTTTCTCAACACTGATATGTAACAGCTTGCTTCTTCCAATATTTCATTTTTATCATTATCTTTCAGAACTTATAAAACTTTTATAGGCTAAGGCCTATAATCCCAGCACTTTGGGAGGCTGAGGTGGGTGGATCACCTGAGGTCAGGAGTTCAAAACCAGCCTAACCAAGATGGAGAAACCCCATCTCTACTAAAAATACAAAATTAGCTGGGCATGGTGGTGCATGCCTGTAATCCCAGCTACTCGAGAGGCTGAAGCAGGAGAATTGCTTGAGCTCAGGAGGGAGAGACTGCGGTGAGCCTAGATCAGGCCATTGCACTCCAGCCTAGGCGACAGAGCAAAACTCCGTCTCAAAAAAAAAAAAAACCTTTCCCTGGGTCAGGTATGGTGGCTTGCACCTGTAATCCCAACACTTTGGGAGGCCAAGATGGGAGGACTGCTTGAGCCCAGGAGTTGAGACCACCCTGGGCAACATGATGAGACCTCATCTCTATAAAATATTTTAAAATCAGCCAGGCATGAGGTTATGCACCTGTAGTCTTAGCTACTCAGGAGGCTGAGGCAGGAAGATTGTGTGAGCTTGGGAGGTCAAAACTATAGTAAGCTGTGTTTGTGCCACTGCACTCCAGCTTGGGAAACAGCAAGAACCTGTAAAGTGCTCTTATTTTTGTCTTGCTCCAGCATGTTCATAGAGTGGCCTGGTTTTGGTTCAACAGGAGAACCCCAGGGCCTAGATGTTAGAACCAGGACAATTTAGCTTACAGCAGCCCAGGACAGCTTTTTTCTTTTTCTTTTCTTTTTTTTTATTCTGAGACAGTGTTTTGCTTTTTGCCCAGGCTGGAGTGCAATGGTGCAATCTCGGCTCACTGCAATCACTGCCTCCCAGGTTCAAGTCATTCTCCTGCCTCAGCCTCCCGAGTAGCTAGGATCACAGGTTCGTGCCACCAAACCCCGCTAATTTTGTATTTTTAATAGGATGGGGTTTTGCCATGTTGGCCAGGCTGGTCTCAAACTCCTGACCTCAGGTGATCCACCTGGCTCGGCCTCTCAAAGTACGGGGATTATAGGCTCAAGCCCCAAGCCCAGCCTGACTGCTGTTTTTCTTTCTCACTTTGCTGAGAGAAAGAGTGGTATCTTCCAGAGAGAGAGTGATACCTTCCAGGAAGTGCGGCAGTTGGGTGTTGCTCTCATGGATAAGGCAAAGGCAAAAAATAACAAGAAGAGGAAGCAGGTGGAAGTCAGGTCATGGAGGGTCCCCTGTGCCTCACTAAGGAGCTTAGCCGTTATCCTTTAGGCACTGGGATGCCATGTAGCATTTGTAAGCTTGAAGTGACAGCATCAAGTTTGCATCGTAGGTAGCTTATGCTGGCAGTAATGTCAAAGGAGATCTGAGCTGGACAAGCAAGAGTTGCCGATAGAATGTTTTCGCAGTTATTTAACTAAGAAAAAGTCAGTACTAACAGGAAGAAATGTGATTTCATTCTTACAATAAGTGGATTTTACAAGTATGACAGCATATATATAGTTCTAATTCTGATTCTGAAATTTCTACAAAAAAAGAAATAGGCTGGGTGCAGTGGCTCACACCTATAATCCCAACACTTTGGGAGGCAAAGGCAGGAGGATCGCCTGAGGTCAGGAGTTTGAGACCAGCTTGGCCAACATAATGAAACCCCGTCTCTACTAAAATACAAAAATTAGCTAGGTGTGGTGGTGCATGCCTGTAGTCCCAGCTACTGGGGAGGCTGAGGCAAGATAATCGCTTGAACCCAGGGACAGAGGCTGCAATGAGCCGAGATCATGATACTGCACTCCATCCTGGGTGACAGAGCAAGACTCCATCTCAAAATAAATAAATAAATAAAGGAGAGAGAGAGAAGGCCGGGTGTAGTGGCTCATGCCTGTAATCCTAGCACTTCCAGAGACCAAGGCAGGCAGATCACCTGAGGTCAGGAGTTCAAGAGCAGTCTGGCCAACTTGGTAAAATGCTGCCTCTACCAAAAATATAAAAATTAGCCAGGCGTGGTGGCAGGCACCTGTAAAACCAGCTACTCAGGAGGCTGAGGCAGGAGAATCGCTCCAACCCAGGAGGCGAAGGTTGCAGTGAGCTGAGATATTGCGCCATTGCACTCCAGCCTGTGTGACAGTAAAAATCTGAAGAAAAAAAAAGAGAAACAAAAATCTTCATTGCACCCTGCAGTTAAATTGAGAAGGCCAGCTCATAACTAGTAAGTGCTTTAAGACCATCAACTACTCTATTTTTTCTATGTGGTTTTTGGTTTGTTTTTTTTTTTTTTTTTTTGCTCACCTTTGACTGTCTTGATAGTTATACAACTACTCTATTTTGAAGATCTCTTTTTAATGAATTATGGAAAGACATCACCGCTTCATCCACTGAAATGTCCTTTCCTATATACCTGCTATTTTTTGTTGTTGTTGTTCTTTTCTTAATTCTGAGGATATCGTGGGGTTTTCTTGTTTGTTTGGTTCTGGGGTTTTGGGGGGTTTGTTTGTGAGAAAAGGTCTGGCTCTGTTGCCTAGGCTGGAGTACAGTAGCATGATCTCGGCTCACTGCAGCCTCCCTCCACCTCCCAGGTTCTAGCCATCCTCCCACCTCAGCCTACCAAGTAGCTGGGACCCCACAGATGTGTACCATAAAGCCTGGCTTTAAATATAATTTATATATTAAATATAATTTAATGAGCCACCATGCCCAGCCTGAAGCTAGTGTGTTTTTTAACTGTTATACTTCTCCTTTATGCCTTTTAGGAAGAGTATACAATTTTGCAGCATTGTAAAGCAAAGCAAATGAGGACCTTGGTTTGAATATTTAGTTGTCTAATTAAGACAGAAATTAAGAGCATTTATTACATGTAACTTTGCTAAATCAATTTGCTGTTACTTGCATTTGATAAGAAAATTTTTTTTATAAAATGGCATATTAGAAGATATTCAAGTATGTGTTGAGTGATCATACCCTCTCTATATTTTACACATTTTACGACAAATAATTTTTACAGTTTGTCCTTTTCTGTTTCACCTCATATGGAAAAAAAAAAGTTGATTGAGCTATTATTAGAAATTTGACAATACATTTTGTATACAAGATTCAGGATTTCATTAATTTTTCCTTCACAAACATTATCATTTAAATCTCCAAAGTACATTTGCTTTCAAAATGTTGGCTGGGCAAATGATCCGAGCAATTTTTAAATTCCTTGCCCGTATGTATTTGGGAGGCTGAGAAGGGGATGGGGAAGACAGAGTTTCGCTCTGTTCCCCAGGCTGGAGAGCACTATCTCAGCTCACTGCAACCTCCACTTCCCGGGCTCAACCAATTCTCATGCCTCAGCCTCCTCAGTAACTGGGATTACATGTACACACCACCGTTCCCGGCTAATTTTTTGTATCTTTAGTAGACCCAGGGTTTCACTGTGTTGGCCAAGCTGGTCTCCAACTCCTGGCCTCAAGTGATCCTCCTGCCTTGGCCTCCCAAAGTGCTGGGATTACAGGTGTGAGCCACCACATCCGGCCACACATACGTATTTTCCTTTATCAGCAGTGGTATTTTAGAAGAATGTAGAGCTCTAATAAGAACTTTCAGAACCAGGTGGAGTGACTTTTGCCTGTAATCCCAGCACATTGCTAGGCCTAGGTGGAAGGATCACTTGAGCCCAGGACTTAGAGACCTGCCTGGGCAACATAGGGAGACCCCATTTCTACAAAAAAATTTTAAAATTACCCAGTATGGTGGTACATGCCTGTAGTCCCAGCTACTCAGGAGGGTGAGGTGAGAGGATCACTAGAGCCCTGGAGGTTGAGGCTGTGGTAGCCGTGATCATGCCACTGCACTCCAGCCTGGGCAACAGAGCAAAACCCTGTCTCAAAAAAAAAAAAGCACCAGACACAGTGGCTCACGCCTATAATCCCAGCACTTTGGGAGGCTGAAGCGGGCAGATTGCCTGAGGTTAGAATTTCGAGACCAGCCTGGCCAGCATGGTGAAACCCCATCTCTACAAATAATACAAATATTGGCCAGGCACAGTGGCTCATGCCTATAATCCCAGCCACTTTGGGAGGCCAAGGCAGGTGGATCACCTGAGTTCAGAAGTTGGAGACCAGCCTGACCAATATAGTGAAACCTCATCTTTTAAAACATATACATATGTACAAATATTAGCTGGGCATCGTGGCAGGTGCCTGAAATCCCAGCTGCACAGGAGGCTGAGGTAGGAGAACTGCTTGAACCCAGGAGGCAGAGGCTGCAGTGAGCCAAGATCATGCCACTGTACTTCAGCCTAGGTGACAGAGTGAAACTCCATTTCAAAAAAAAAAAAAAAGCTTTCATAGTTTTTTTTATTTTTTGACAACAGTTAGATATGATGAAGCCATAGAGAGTATGTGTTTACATTGCTTGATTAGCGAGATAGCAGTGTGTTAGAAACAATAGCAAAAGAATAATTTCTAGATCCAGAACATCATAAAAAAAAGCTGTTTTGTACCTTCTTAAGTCCAACCTTAACTTGTGTTGTCCAGTATGGTAGCCACTGGCCCCATGTGGCTATTATATTTTAATTTAACTAATTCAATTAAATTGTAAACTAATTTAATTTAAAATTTAGTTCTGGGCCAGGTGCTGTGGCTCACACCTGTAATCTCAGCATTTTGGGAAGCCAAGGAGGGCGGATCACCTAAGGTCAGGAGTTCAAGACCAGCCTGGCTAATATGGTGAAACCCCGTCTCTACAAAAATACAAAAATTAGCTGGGTATGATGATGGGTGCCTGCAATCCCAGCACTCAGGAGGCTGAGGCAGGAGAATTGCTTGAACCTGGGAGGCAGAGACTGTAGTGAGCTGAGACCAGGCCACTGCACTCCAGTGTGGGCAACAGAGCAAGACTCAGAAAAAAATTCTTCAGTCATACTAGCCATATGACCAGGGTTTTGTTTCGTTTCATTTTGTTTTCTTTTATCAACCTGTTAGAATGACAAGGATTTAATAACCACATGTAACTACTGGTTACCTTGTTAAGTTCTGTTGGACAGCACCATCTTAAACTCTTGAAGGATTTTTTTTTTAATGTCTGCTAGATACTTGGATAGATTTTCCTAGTAACATTTGAAATTCATCTTTAACTTGAAAGCTTTTATAAATGAAGAATTTCCCCCCGGAAATAAAACTTGTAATGTGGAAATACTGTAAGTTGATATTCCATTCATACTGGGAGAACAGAAAACTGTTGTGTTGTACCTAGGTTACAAGTGAACACTAAGCTGTAATACATACATTTCACATTCTTCTTTCTAAGCCTCTAACCCTGTGGCCTTGTATTCGTTTGATAAGCAGCTATTGACAACCTGCCATGTGTCAGGCTTCCATGTTAGACATACAGCTGATCTTGGTTGGGTGATTGTCCAAAAACATCAGATGATTAAGAATTCCACTGATATTTATAGGTTGTAAAAACATACCAGTGTGGCTAAAATTAAATATTTCATATTACAGGTTATATTTCCAAGAGGTAGGATACAGTCTTCAGAATATATTCAGTTTTCAGACTTCAAATACATTTACACTTGTATCTTTCAGCATAAAAGAACGATTTCCCTTCTTTTGTGGATTTCAAAGCCATATAAAAAGAGCTATGTTCCAAATTCCTTCAAACTCTAAAATCCTCTCTGTCCTGAGCTTTTCATTTAAGAGGGATGAGGGCAGACTTTAAAATCTAATCTCCACAGCAGTGGGTCCTAAAGTTGCTGCACATTGAAATCACCCAGGGATCTTCAAAAACTAGGGATGCATACCTCTCACCCACCCACAACCTATTCAGTTGGTCTGGGGTGTGACTTTGGTCTCAGTGTTTTTAAGGCTCCGCTGGGTGCTTCTTATATGCATCAAAGTCTGGGAACCCACTGCTCCATAGAATTACCAGTGAAGCCTTTTACAACTTAGATTCCTTGGCCCTACACTCAGAGTTTTTTTGCTTTACTTGTTTTTGTTTTGTTTATTCAATAGGCCAGGAGTAGAACATAGGCCCCTATAATTTTAAGTGTCAAAGATGATTCTGAGTATAGCTGGAGTTGAGAACCACTGCTATAAAAGAATAAATGTTATCTCTCCTTCTCTCTCCCTCTGTCTGTATGTCTTTGATCATGCTAAAAAACACAACTGGGTGCAGTGGCTCACGCCTATAATCCCAGCACTTTGGGAGGCCAAGGTGGGCAGATCACCTGAGGTCAGGAGTTCTCAACCAGCTTGGCCAACACAGTGAAACCCCATCTCTACTAAAAACACAAAAAGCAGCCAGGTGTGGAGGTGGCCACCTGTAATCCCAGCTACTTGGGAGGCTGAGGCAGGAGAATTTCTTGAACCTGGGAGGTGGAGGTTGCAGTGAGCCAAGATCATGCCACATCACTCCATCCTGGACAACAGAGCAAGATTCCATCTCATAAATAAATAAATAAATTTAAATTTTTTTAAATTAAAAAAACACAAGAGCATAACTAGCAAGGTGTCAAGTAAAAAGTCCATAGAAAAAAGGCCAAAAGAAGGTTGGGCAATACTGGCTCTTCCTCTTTTTTTTTTTTTTTTTTCAATTTTTTTATTTTTCTTTTCTCTGGTTCTTCCTCTTTTCAAAATAACAGTAACTGTGAACCCTGAAGACAGAAACATAGATTGCTCTTGCTTTTGAGAAAAGCCACAGTCTTGGTGTAAAGGATATATAAAAAAACCACAGTCTTGGTGTACAGGAAATATAAATATCTGATGCCCTAGATCAGTGGTATCCAAGCTTTCTTGATCATGCAAGAATCAATAACAGATGAGGGGCTCACAATCTGAATGTATGTATATTTATTCTCAAGTCATCTATATGTACTATGATACTTTTGTATATCATAAAATATTTACAGAAATAGACTTTAAAGGATAGATGAAATAAACAGTATATACATAACGTTTACATCTTAATAGAAAAAAACTTTTGCTATAACTAAAAAATTACAAATAATTTGTTGTTTTTAATTTTTTGAGATGGAGTCTCACTCTGTCACTTAGGCTAGAGTACAGTGGCATGATCTCGGCTCACTGCAACCTCCATCTCCCAGGTTCAAGCAATTCTCATGCCTCAGCCTCTCAAGCAGCTGGGATTACTGGTGCACGCCACCACACCTGGCTAATTTTTGTATTTTTAGTAGAAACAGGGTTTCACCATGTTGCCCAGGTTGGTCTCGAACTCTTGGCCTCAAGTGATCCTCCTTCCTTGGCCTCCCAAAGTGCTGGGATTACAGGCATGAGCCACCGCTCCCAGCCATAATGTGTTAATATAATAATAATGTTTAATGGTAGCAATGTGTTTAACTATGTTATAGTTAATGATTTGTCATTATTTTGCTTAGTGAAGTAGCTGACAGAGGACTCATCAAGAAAAGTGGCAGCTTAGCTGGGCATGGTGGCTCACGCCTGTAATCCCAGCATTTTGGGAGGCCAAGGCAGGCAGATCATGCAATCAGGAGATAGAGACCATCCTAGCTAACACAGTGAAACCCCATGTCTACTAAAAATACACAAATTAGCTGGGCGAGATGGCACACGCCTATAGTCTTACATACTCGGGAGGCTAAGGTAGGAGAATCTCTTTAACCCTGGAGGCAGAGGTTGCAGTAAGCTGAGGTCACGCCACTGCACTCCAGCCTGGAAAAAAAAAAAGAAGAAGAAAAGTGGTAGCTCTACTATTTTCTTAGTGTTTGTTCTGTTTACATATTATTAGAATTCTCTTCTTCCATTAGACTATCATCTAGTAGATGAGTCTCTTCTAATAACTGTTGCTCTGCAGGAATCTTTTGAAGACACTGTCAATTTTGTGAGGTTTGTTTTAATTAAAACTGTCTAATAAAATCCACAAATGCACTATATATATATATGTGTGTGTATATAATGATATATGTATATAATTTTTTTTCTTCTTTTTTATCTTCCCATGTCCTTGAATTATAATTTTTTTTTTTTTGAGATGGAGTCTCACTCTGTTGCCCAGGCTGGAGTGCAGTGACACAATCTCGGCTCACTAAAACCTTTGCTTCCTGGGTTCAAGTGATTCCCCTGCCTCAGCCTCCCTAATAGTTGGGATTACAGGCATGCGCCATGACGCCCTGCTACTTTTTTTTTGTATTTTTAGTAGAGACAGGGTTTCACCATGTTGGCCAGGGTGGTCTCAAACTCTTGACCTCAAGTAATTTGCCTACCTCAGCCCCCAAAAGTGCTGGGATTACAGGCATGAGCCACCACCCCTGGCCCACAAATGCACTTTAAAAGGCACTTAAAATAAATGCACCTATGTTGGGGGCAGTGGCCCACACCTGCAATCCCAGCACTTTGGGAGGCAGAGGTGGGAGATAAGTTGAGGTCAGGAATTCGAAACAAGCATGGCCAACATGATGAAACCCTCTCTCTACTAAAATACAAAAATTAGCCAGGTGTGATGGCACACCTGTAATCCCAGCTACTTGGGAGGCTGAGGCAGGAGAATCTCTTGAATCCAGGAGGCAGAGGTTGCAGTGAGCTGAGATTGCACCACTGCACTCCAGCCTGGGCAACAGAGTAAGACTCTGTCTCAAAAAATAAAATAAAATAAAATAAAAAGGCCAGGTGCAGTGGCTCACACCTATAATCCCAATACTTTGGGAGGCCGAAGTGGGCGGATCACCTGAGGTCAGGAGTTGGAGGCCAGCCTAGCCAACATAGTGAAACCCTGTTTCTAATAAAAATACAAAAATTAGTCAGGTGTGGTGGTGCATGCCCATAGTCCCAGCTACTCGGGAGGCTAAGGCAGGAGAATACAGCTTGAACTCGGGAGGCAGAGGTTGCAGTGAGCCGAGATCATGCCACTGCACTCCAGCCTGGATGACAGAGCAAGACTCTGTCTCAAAAAATAATAATAATATTAAATAAATAAATATAAATAAATAAATGCACTTAAACTGTAATATGCTATAATACACTGAGGGCAAAAAAACAAGTGAAGATACCATTTTAACTCCTCTGAATTAGAGGACTCATACAATTTATAATCATCTGACATACTCCAGGGCCAACATATTTACTAAATATTAATAGAGTGTGGTTTCTTACTTTTAGAATAAAAATGAGTAAAAATAGAAACAAATAGAAATATGTCTTTCCTCACCCCTGATGATCATTTTGCGTACCCTCATGGTGCTTTTACCCTGCTTTAAAGACCACTGCCCCATATGACTGCATACAGAAACCTTCTATTGCCTAGTTCTTATAAATCATTTCAATTGAATAAAGATTAGATAATTAAATATGAATTCTAACAGGACCATCCTATCTCTTTCCTTTACCCTTATGTCACCCTCTGAATTTGACTATGAAACTATATTTTAGAAATCGAGAAATCAGGCTGGGTGCAGTGGCTCACACCTGTAATCCCAGCACTTTGGGAGGCTGAGGTGGGCAGATCACTGGAGGTCAGCATTGCAAAACCCCATCTCTACTAAAAATACAAAAATGACCCGGGTATGGTGGCACATGCCTGTAATCCCAGCTGCTTAGAAGGCTGAGGTAGGAGAATTACTTGAACCCAGGAGGCGGAGGTTGCAGTAAGCCAAGATTGTACCATTGCACTCCAGCCTGGGCAACAAGAATGAAACTCTGTCTCAAAAAAAAAAGAGAAATCAATGCTGCAGGTAACTTCTGACATTCATAAGCAATGTTTAGGGTTGACATTATACCTCTACCGTTACCTTTTTACTTTATCATGCATATTGCTATTTAATATTTCCAAGGAATTGATTTAAAAATTTAGAGTTTACTAATTAAGGTAATAGTCTGTATGAATTCTGGATAGAGTTTTAGCTGATATGGTACAGCTCTAACCATTAACATAGGTGTAGCTGATCCTAATTATTCCTGTTTTTTTCAGCTTTCTTCACAGAAGTCAGTGCCGTGGGTACCCATTTTAAAATCGCTGCCACTCTGGGCTATTGTAGTTGCACACTTTTCATACAACTGGACTTTTTATACTTTATTGACATTATTGCCTACTTATATGAAGGAGATCCTAAGGTTTAATGTTCAAGAGGTAAGAAAAAAATAATCATCTGCTTCTTATAATTTTTTTACATATATTTTTCTTATATATAATTTTAAGGCCATACACAGAATTTGTTTTCATCTATATAAAATTCAGTTATTTTTGCATCCTCCATTTTACTCTGCTGTCCTGAATTTTAGAGATGTCTCCTTTTGGCCTCCACATTGTTACTTCTTTCCTCAGTGTGTGCTAACTCTTGATTAAGGTATCTTTTGCCAGTTATACCCTTTAGCAATGAAGATCTTCATAGTCTCTAGTAATATGCCAGGATATCAGTTGACAAATTCAAATGGTACCAGTATTCACTTCTAAAAGGGATGGATTCATTGTGAGCAGCCTTATTTTTCCCAGGTTCTTTGTTAACAGAGCCTGATTATAATCTACCACATTCCAACTATAAAGTGGGGCTGATTTTTAAAAAAGAAAATAATAATATACTACCACAGTGATAAACTGCATTCAACTGTACATTGCAAGGTTAATTTGGTAATTATCATTTGGGGTAAAACTGAGACCCACAGGAAGATTAAGAATAGCAAATCCAGCTGGGCACAGTGGCTCACACCTGTAATCCCAGCACTTTCAGAGGCCAAGGTGGGCAGATCACTTGAGGTCAGGAGTTCGAGGCCAGCGTGGCCAAACATGGTGAAATGCCGTCTCTACTAAAAATATAAAAATTAGCCTGGCATGGTGACAGGTGCTTATAGTCCTCAATACTCAGGAGGCTGAGGCCAGAGAATCACTGAACCCAAGAGGCAGAAGTTGCAGCGAGCCAAGACCACGCCACTGCACTCCAGCCTGGGCAACAGACCAAGACAGTCAAAAAAACAAAGAATGATTCGTTAAGCTGTATGTTTGACTTAACGTGGTTTTTCTGCATCTGCATTTTATTTTACAGCAAAAAATATTTTAAAATAAATAAGTGAGAGTGGAAGATGAAAATGTTTAGTAGGGAGAATCCATAGGTTAATAGGAAGGCTTGTCTTCTCCCACAACCCAAATCCCAAAGAAGCAGTTGAGATTACCCGAAGCAGACAGGACTACGGCAAGCCTTATTTCCTCTGAGACAGACTCTTAGGGACTGCCTTGGACTGAATCCCATAATCCTTCTCAAAGCCAGACTTATTTACTGTAATTATATAAAAAATTAACAACATATTGCTATGCATTTCCTTTGTTTTCAAGTGGTGGTTGTTGGCTGTGATTAATGTGTATGTTTTGTTTTTTCCTCCCACCATAATCAATGTATCTTCTTTTCCTTCCAGAATGGGATTTTATCTTCGTTGCCTTATTTAGGCTCTTGGTTATGTATGATCCTGTCTGGTCAAGCTGCTGACAATTTAAGGGCAAAATGGAATTTTTCAACTTTATGTGTTCGCAGAATTTTTAGCCTTATAGGTAAGTGAAGCAAATCAGGTTTGGTTTTAGTTTATAGTTATTTACCATATTTGTAGCTCTTGGAGATAGGAAAACAAAGTGTGTTTCCCACTTTTAGACACAAGTTAACACAATACTTTTAGACACAGTTAACACAGTACTCAACACAGAACACTTCACTCTGATCACCAAAATGTTTGTGGAGATTTCTCCCCAGACAGTCTGCAGCAGACACCAGCTGGGTGTCCTATCATTCAATTCTAACACTGTCCAGCTGGCGGTAGCATCAGATCCTACAGGTTGAGGGCTCAGTTCCACAAGACCACCCCCCTCCTTCAGATGCCAATCGCAAGTCCCAGCTTGTGACCCCTGTTTCTGACTGACCAGCTATAAATCAGGGATCCCATGACTCTCTTATCAGGTTCAATTAATCTGCTAGAGCATCTCACAGAACACTTTATTTATGTTTACCTGCTTATTATAAAGAGTATTACAAAAGATAGAGATGAATAGCCAGATGGAAAAGCTGCCTAGGGCAGCGTATGTGGGACCAAATAGGGAGTTTTCATGCCCTCTCCTGGAACACCATCCTCCAGGAACCCCCACGTCAAAAGTTCATCCCAACTCTGTCCTTTTTAGTTTTTATGGAGACTTCATTAAGTGGCCAAGATTGATTAAATCATTGGCCATTGGTGACTGACTCACCCTTCAGCCCTCTCCCCTCTCTGGAGGTTGGGGGTAGTGCCGAAAGTCCCAGACCTCTAATCCAGCCACCATCCTGAAGCTGTATGGGACCCCCAGCCACTAGTTGTCTCATTAGCATACAAAAGATACTGTTACCACTCCAGAGATTCCAGAAGTTTTAGGACTGTGTGCCAAAAACCAGGGCAGAGACCAAATGTATGTTTATTTTTTTAAAAAAAATCTTTTAATAGAAGTGAGGTCTTGCTATGTTGCCCCATCTGGTCTTGAATTCCTGGCCTCAAATGATCTTGCTGCCTCAGCACCTCAAAATGTCGGGATTACAGACATGAGCCCCCACATGGGCCATATTTCTTTTTTTTCTTTTCTTTTTTTTTTAAGACAGGTGCTCGCTGTTAGCCTAGGCTGGAAATCTTGGCTCACTGCAGCCTCAACCTCCTCAGCTTCAGGTGATCCTCCCACCTCAGCCTTCTGAGTCACTAGGACTGCAGGCATGCACCACCATGCCCAGCTAATTTTTGTATTTGTATTAAAGTCAGGGTTTCACCACGTTGTCCAGGCTGGTCTTTAACTCCTGAACTCAAGTGATCTGCCTGCATTGGCCTCCCAAAGTGCTAGGAATACAGGTGTGAGCCACCACACCCAGCCCCAGCCATTTTTTTTTTTTAATGAGACAGGGTCTCACTTCATTGCCCACATTGGCCTTGAACTCCTGACCTCAAGCAATTCTGCTGCTTCAGCCTCCCAAAGTGCTAGGATTGCAGGTGTGAGCCACCACACCCAGCTCCCCACTCTATTTTTTTAATCGCAATATCACAACAGTTTAAGACAAAATAAAAATGTTATTAGTCATTTATTTTGTTCATATAACAAAACCCTATAATACATTTAAGTACGTTTCTTCACATATGTTTCTTTTTGAATCATACATTTTGAGGTTTAAGATTCATAATATTCACCGGGCGCGGTGGCTCACGCATGTAATTTTAGCACTTTGGGAGGCCGAGGTGGGCAGATCGCAAGGTCAGGAGTTTGAGACCAGCCTAACCAACATGATGAAACCCCATCTTTACTAAAAATGCAAAAAGTAGCCTGGCATGGTGGCAAGTGCCATTGTAGCTCACTGTAACCTTGAACCTCTGGGCTTAAGCAATCCTCCCACCTCAGCCCCCTGAGCAACCAGGACTATAGTTGTGTACCACCTTGCCTGTTGAATTTTGTTTTTAATATTTCATAGAGACAGGATCTTGCTGTGTTGCCCAGGATGGCCTCAAACTCCTGGCCTCAAGTGATTCTCCTGCCTCAGCCCCCCAAAGTGCTAGGATCACAGGTGTGAGCTGCCACACCTGGCCAAGATGGAATATTTCTCTAACCTCATCCAACAGAGTTTATTATTTAGTTTATCTTCTTTGGTTATATGTATTTTAAATCACATTCTGTGTCAGCTATTGCTTCTCTCTAGAAACATATTTTTAAGTAGTTCTCGTCTTCTCTAACACCATGGAATTTTAGCTGAGTTTTGGTCACATGTAAATTTAATAACATTGCATAATAAGATTTTCCTTTTATAGTATATTAGTTGTATTATGCCCATGTTTTCCAGCAGGTTTTTTTTTTTTTTTTTTAATTAGTTAGTCTTCTAGGCAGTATACTGTTTCTACAGTAGGTGGCAGCAATTTCAAATTTCAGATTTATACCATATTAAGGGAGAGCAAATATTAATGCCGGGGCTTTTTTCCCTTTTAAAACTTTTCGACTCCAGGAATGATTGGACCTGCCGTATTCTTGGTAGCTGCAGGCTTCATTGGCTGCGATTATTCTTTAGCCGTTGCTTTCCTAACTATATCAACAACACTGGGAGGCTTTTGCTCTTCTGGATTTAGCATCAACCATCTGGATATTGCTCCTTCGTGAGTACTAATATAAAGATTTGCTGTGATTTACTTTAAATTATTATTATAAAAAATTATAAGTAACATAAAATTACTTATTTTCATTTACTTTAAATTATTATTATAAAAAATTATAAGTAACGTAAAATTGGTTCAGCAGCCATCCAGCCAGAAGAAGGTGGTAAGCCACCCACTCCATTTAATGAATCTGAAAAGTAACTTAAGAGTCATCAGGTTCCTGAAATCTTGTCAGAATCTCTGGAATCTGATGAGGGCCTCCCACCCTGCTCTCTTGAACCGTCAATGAAAGAAAATTGGATCATCAGATAAAAATTAGAGCTACTGTTGCTGGGTGCAATGGCTCACACCTGTAATCCCAGCACTTTGAGAGACTAAGGAGGGTGGATCACCTGAGGTTAGGAGTTCAAGACCAGCCTGGCCAACATGATGAAACCCCTTTCTCTACTAAAAATACAAAATTAGCCAGGCGGGGTGGCAGGCGACTGTAATCTCAGCTACTAGGGAGGATGAGGCAGGAGAATCACTTGAACTTGGGAGGTGGAGGTTACAGTGAGCCATTGCACTCCAGCCTGAGCGACAAGAGTGAAACTTCATCTCAAAATAAAAATTAGAGCTACTGTCAAAAGATGAAAATAGGTACTGAAGAAAAAAATGTAAAAACAAATATCCATGGGATCTACCTTATAAGATCATTGTGAGGATTAAATAGAGCACACATACAACCCTTTGCTCATAATGCAATAAATGTATTTGCATATAATGCAGTAAATGTAATTATTATTTTCTGGCTAACTTTGAGTCAGGTGTGGTGACTAGGGTCACAGATCAATCCAAGTAAAATATTAAAGTGATGATTGGTGTGCTTTCAGAAAAGAAAATGCTGACCACTAAAGAGCCACCACTGGGTCACTTAGAGCCAAACTGACAAAACAGTCTAATTTCTCAACATCATTTTTAGCCTGATACAATTAAGAAAATATAGATTTGATATGTCAGGACTGCAGCCAGGCCTCCTATGATAGATACCCTTTGGACAAGGTGGAGAAAGATGAATTGGATGTACAAGTAGATAAATTTATCACTACTAAAGTTCAGTGTAATAGCATGCTGTTAATGGATCTAGGCATTTGAGAGGCACTGTGCCAGGTACTGTACCAGATGTTGAAGACACAAACATGAAAGTAACATGATTCCTGTGTGCATCTGTGTAAGCATAAGTTGGCCTGAAGGATGATGGGTCATGTCATGAAGTATATGCTGGACAGGTGGTAGGTGGGATCCTGTGCCTGAGCTTCAAGCATCAGGTGGGTGGTTGAACTCTACATCTTAAAGACCCAGGTCCAACCCTGAAATTCTATGAGTCGCATAAGTCAAAAAAGACATTTATCTAGCTAAACAGTTTTAGCAACATAAATGATACCAGCAAATAGTTGTAGCACTTAGGAGGATGGTAAGCAAGTGCCTTTATGCCTCAGGTAATGAGGACTGCTGTACTTGGTCTCTGAGACACAACTATTGAAATGTAAATAGGTCAGGCACAGGAGATTACAGTAAGCAGAGAGCACTACTGCACTCCAGCCTGGGCTACAGAGCAAGACTCAGTCTCAAAAAAAAAAAAAAAAAAAGAAGAAGTTAATCTCATCAAAGTCAAAACATTTTTTAAATTATTTTTTTAAGATGAAGTTTCACTCTTGTTGCCCAGGCTGGAGTCTAATGGTACAATCTCAGCTCACTGCAACCTCTGCCTCCCATGTTCAAGCAATTCTCCTGCCTCAGCCTCCCGAGTAGCTGGGACTACAGACATAAGCCACGACACCTGGCTAATTTTGCGTTTTTAGTAGAGACAGGTTTTCTCCATGTTGGTCAGGCTGGTCTCAAACTCCCGACCTCAGGTGATCTCAGCCTCTCAAAGTGCTGGGATTACAGGGGTGAGCCACCACACCCGGCCCAAAATCAAAATTATTTATCTGTGTGTGTGTGTGTGTGTGTGTGTGTGTGTGTGTGTGTGTGTGTGTGTGTGTGTATGTGTGTTTGTATTTTTTTAAACCTTGCAGTTCTAGCTCAGAGGATAACTCTTTTATATTTTGATTCAACCCTTCAGATCAGCTTTTTAGTTTTTCTTTTCCAACTGGAATTTCTTGGTTCAAAGCACACCAGTTTTTTCTCGTTCCCAGAGTCTTGGCTACCTATCTTGTTGGGGGTTACATATCTTATGTTTTTCTTAGTTGCTTTTTGTCGTGGTAACAACTAGTGCCCATTCAGTGTAACACTCTACTAGTTAGAACAGGAGCACTTGACCATAACCAAGCATTCAACACCAGGGCTTGTGGTGAAAAATCAAGCATGAGAAAATTTATCTTTCCTATAGATTGGGTTCAGTGATTACTGTGTTTTTGTTTTTGTTTTTTAACAAGATAGCATTGTAGATTATAACATTAAGTACTGATTTAGAATCAGACAAATTGGGTGACATTTTATTGTTTTTCTTTATCTATAAAATGAAGATAATCTCTCTGGGTGCAGTGGCTCATGCCTAATCCCAAGACTTTGGAAGGCTAAGGTTGGGAGGATAGTTTGAGCCCAGCAGTTTGAGACCAGTCTGGGCAATATAGCAAGACCCTGTCTCTAAAAATATAAATAAAAATTTAAAATTAACACAATAAAATGGGCCGGGCACGGTGGCTCATGCCTGTAATCCCAGCACTTTGGGAGGCTGAGGCGGGTGGATCTCGAGGTCAGGAGTTCGAGACCAGCCTGACCAACATGGTGAAACCCAGTCTCTACTAAAAATACAAAAAAATTAGCCAGGCGTGGTGGCATGCGCCTGTAATCTCAGCTACACAGGAGGCCGAGGCAGGAGAATTACTTGAACCTAGGATGCGAAGGTTGCAGTAAGCTGAGATTGCACCACTGCGCTCCAGCCTGGGCAACAGAGCAAGACTCGTCTCAAATAAATAAATAAACATAATCCTACCTCATGGGGTTGGTTTTATAATTAAAATGATATAATAGATATATATAAAATCCTTATAAACATGTCTAAGGTTTTCCAATAAATAGTAAATAGATACAAGGTTTTCCAATTAATAATATTCCTATTAACATATAAATGTGAACTTGGATTATCTAGGCCTTTACTTCTATAGACTGAAATAGAGATTTCATTTTATTTATTTATTATTTTTTGAGACAGGGTCTCACTCTGTCACCCAGGCTGAAGTGCAGTGGCAAGATCACCGCTCACTGTAGTCTCAAGCAATCCTCCTGCAGTCCTCTGGCCTCAGCCTCTTGAGTGTTGGATCTACAGCATGAGCCACCACACCCAGCTAATTTTTTTGGTGTTTTAAAATTTTTTTGTAGAGATAGGATTTCACCATGTTGTCCAGGCTGGTCACAAACTCCTGGGCCCAAGCGATTCTCGCACCTCAGCCTTCCAAAATGCTGGGATTACAGGCATGAGCCATGGCGCCTGGCCCCAAAATAGAGATTTTTCTTTTCTTTTTTTTTTTGAGACCGAGTTTGGCTCTTGTTTCCCAGGCTGGAGTGCAATGGCATGGTCTCGGCTCACTGCAACCTCCACCTCTTGGGTTCAAGCAATTCTCCTGCCTCAGCCTCCCAAGTAGCTGGGACTACAGGCACGCGCCACTATACCTGGCTAACTTTTCTATATTTTTAGAAGAGATGGGGGTTTCACCATGTTGGTCAGGCTGCTCTCGAACTCCTGACCTCAATCGAGCCACCCGCCTCGGCCTCCCAAAATGCTGGGATTACAGGCGTGAGCCATTGTGCCCAGCCTCAAAATAGAGATTTTCTATGGTAATTTTGTTGCCCGGATCATAGGAATTAGTTAGATTTTCAGTTATTAATTCCAATAGTACTCTAACAGTACGAAATCCAGACTGAGTCCATACAACTTGTTTTCTTTCAAGTAGTCATCAATCTTTCATGACCAAGTGAAATATAAGCACTTGAATGAATTTCTTGGTGCTGACATTTAGAATTTCACGGCATTCGTCTGCACTTAATATCTGTCACTGGAAAGGCTGGCAGCATTGCAGTTGGTTCCTCTTACTGCCAAGGTGTTAATGGTTTAAAAAGAAAAAAAAGGCAGGCTCTGCCAAGCTTGGTTAATTTAAGATACACTCTCTAAAGGGGATAAGCCAAAAAGATCTGTGCCTCGTGGTTTTGTTATGGTGCTGTGTATGCAAGAGTTTTGAACATAAAAATTTGTGATCTTTATAAATAACTGAATTAGTTAAGCAGAATTTTTTATTTAGACACCTTTCCATCCAAAATGGGGAGAGGTTTCAGATAAGTAGTCTACAACTGAGGATCCAAAATTCTAATAGAAATTGGGTTATTCCACATTAAGACAGTATGAATTAATAAAACATCAAGCTTCTTTAATTTTGACTGGATTTTATAATACTAATTATCTGACAAAACATTTAAAGCTCTAATTGAACTTTACATATGTCTAGATGCTTTCTATGAAAAAGTAATAAATGCCATTTAGTTGCTTAACTAAGTTTTTTTTTTAACTGAATTCCTCTAACACTTTTAAGGTTTTTTACCAAAAACATTAAATCTAAATCTAATGAACCCCCTAGGATCTAGAGTCTAGCCACTATCAGTATACAGGAAATACAGGAGTTATAAGATTATGTGAAATGATACCTGAGAGATACCATCTTCAAAGTCCAGAATTCATGACTATATATAGGACAAACATCCTAGTAAAAATACAGCAGTTTTAGGCCAGGCATAGTGTGGCTCATGCCTGTAATCCCAGCAGTTTGTGAGGCTGAGGCAGGCAGATCACCTGAGGTCAGGAGTTCGAGACCAGCCTGATCAACATGGTAAAACCCCGTCTCTACTAAAAATATAGAATTAGCCAGGCGTGATGGCATATGCCTGTAATCCAAGCTGCTAGGGAGGCTGAGGCAGGAGAATCGCTTGAACTCAGGAGGTGGAGGTTGCAGTGAGCCGAGATCACACCATTGCGCTCCAGACTGGGCAACAACAGTGAAACTCTATCTCAAAAAAAAAAGAGAGACAGCAATTTTAAAAATAAATTATCAGGGCAAGTGCAGAGGCTCACACCTGTAATCCTAGCACTCGGGGAGGCCGAGGGGGGTGGATCACCTGAGGTCAGGAGTTCAAGACCAGCCTGGCCTACATGGCAAAACTCGTCTCTATTAAAAAATACATATCTACAAAACATTAGCTGGGCGAGGTGGCAGGCACCTGTAATCCAGCTACTTGGGAGGCTGAGACAGGAGAATTGGGAGGCTGAGAGAGGAAAATTGCTTGAACTTGGGAGGTAGAGGTTGCAGTGAGCCAAGATTGTGCCACTGCACTCCGCCTGGGCGACAGAGTGAGACTCTATCTCAATCAATCAATCAATGGTTGGGCACAGTGGCTCACACCTGTAATCCTAGCACTTTGGGAGGCCAAGATGGGCGGATCACTTGAGATCAGGAATTCAAGTCCAGCCTGACCAACACGGTGAAACCTTGTCTCGACTAAAATCACAAAAATTAGCTGGGTATGGTGGTGGGCGCCAATAGTCGCAGCTACTTGGGAGGCTGAGGCAGGAGAATCGCTTGAACCCAGGAGGTGGAGATTGCAGTGAGCCAAGATCATTCCACTACACTCTAGCCTTGGTGACAGAGTGAGACTTTGTCTCAAAAAAAAAAAATTATTAATACACACAACAGTTTGGAATGATAGTAACCCTAGCATATAATCCAAAATGTTACATTCTGTATTATTCTGTTCATATAAAATTCCTGATCAGGAATTGTCAATCTTTGGAGCAGTGCGCTAGAAGAGTTCTAGTCTGCATGGAAAAATCTCCAGTGGTCTGTGCAGTCAGAACCCCATGGTTCAGTGCATAGGGCCTAGATTAGCTGTGAGTCACATGATACCTCTCTTTAGTCAGCATGTATTGAATGAGCACAGGTGTTGTACTGGGCACTGAATATAATGAAGGGAAATAAAACATGCTTCTTCAGTGAGATTATGAAGTCAGAATTAGCAAACTTGAATTAGAGGACTTATGTCTTAAAACACATAATACTAGCTTTAAGGACAATAAAGATTCTGAGAGGACAGCTTCAGTATGAGCTGATCAAGACAGACAGCTTCATGGAAGAAGCACCAAACAAGTGGTTAGGACGGAAGGTGAGTGGACTTCAGGTAGCAGGTATAGTGTGAGTAAAGATAAGTAGCAGGAATGAGCATGACAGATGTGAGCAGCTGGAATGAGAGCTGTCTGGATCTGAAGGAGTGACTCTACAGTGCTAGGAAATAAGGCTGTGTAGATGGACCAAGGCCAGACCACTGCAAATCAGGCAGAAGACTACAGTCTTCTGAAGGTAAGAGTTAAACCATCCTAGTAGGTTTTTTGGTAGAGAGGGGTGACCTGACTATTCAGATGAAGGCTTATACAGTTTAAGAGGCAGTTCGACCACATGGAAAATGTCCTTAAAAATGTGTATACCAGTAGGTTCTATTTCTTGATCAGATGCTAGTAATGTGGTTGTGTTCACTTTGTGAAAATTCAGCAAGCTGTGCACTGATGGTTTGTACACTTTTCCATAGGTATTTTACACTCAAATGAATTGTTTTAGTATATCTGATAAGAGTGTGAGGGAGCTCATGGTTGACATGTTATATGTACACATCTGTGAACCTATGGATAATAAGGGAAATAACAGGCCAGGCATGGTGGCTCACGCCTGTAATCCCAGCACTTTGGGAGGCCGAGGTGGGCAGATCACCTGAGGCCAGGAGTTCGAGACCAGCCTGGCCAACATGGCGAAACTCCATCTCTACTAAAAATACAAAATATTAGCTGGGGGTGGTGGTGGGCGTCTGTAATCCCAGCTACCCAGGAGGCTGAGGCAGGAGAATTGCTTGAACCTGGGAGGCGGAGGCTGCAGTAAGTCAAGATTGCGCCATAGCACTCCAATCTGGGTTACTCCGTCTCAAAAAAAAATTAAAGGAAATAGGCCAGGCGTGATGGCTCATGCTTGTAATACAAGCACTTTGGAGGCCAAGGCGGGTGGATCACCAGAGGTTGGGAGTTCAAGACCAGCCTGACCAACATGGTAAAACCCTGTCTTAAAAAAAAGGAAATAATAATGCATCACTAACTTGCCCAAGGTCACATAGATTGTTAATGGTGGAGCTTAGTCAAGAATCTCAATTTCCTGATAATCAGTTTAATATGACTTTTTTATAGAAAATGATAGGTATTTCATTCTTTTTTATGATGGTACTTACTGAAGATCTTGACTATGGTAACATTTCTTATTCTATATACATTCCTTATATAGTAAAGAAATCAATAGGTCATTAGTATTTCCCAAATACAGGCAAAAATTCTGTAAAGATTTGCATGTAGACATAGAGAGGACTATCCCATTCCCTATGATTTACCCTTAATATAAATCATTACATTTGAGAAACTTTTTCCAAACTTATTTAAAATGCCCTTTTTATTCATACACATAGACACAATATAGATCCAACTTGTCTTCTTTTAGGACAGCATGCAGTAATTTACCTATAAGCATATGTGTAATTAATGGAACAAGTAAATTGTATGTTTGATATGATTTCATGTCTATAATAATATACTAGATATACAGATAGAAAAAAATAATTAGGATATTTATGAAAATGTTAATGTTAATTATCTGTATAAGGAAGAATTAAAGGTAATTGTATTTCCTTATTGTTTTTCTTCTATTAATTTTCAAAAATTAATTACAATTGAATTTTCAAATCAGGAAAGAAATTCTTTAACTTAAAAAACTTCAGGCTAGACATGCCAAGCTTTCTATATGAAAATGATATCTCAGAGCTTTCCTACATCACTGTAAAAGGGATTATTTCAATGGCTGTGTTCCTCTATGTAATGTTAAAATGCTACTTAACTATTGAAATGCAAGTTTTCCACCAGCTGAATATACAATCCCATTTCAGTAAGACATTTTATTTAGACATAAAATTTCACAGGAACACAACCTGAGAGCAGAATAGCTGTCTATTGAAAGAAGCGGCCAGGTGCGGTGGGTCACACTTGTAATCCCAGCAGTTTGGGAGGCTAAAGCAGGCAGATCACTTGAGGTTAGGAGCTCAAGACCAGACTGGCCAACATGGTGAAACCCCAGTTCTACTAAAAATACAAGATTAGCCAGCATGATGGTACATGCCAGTAGTCCCAGCTACTTGGGAAGCTAAGGCACAGTTGAACCCAGGCGGCAGAGGCTGCAGTGAGCCAAGAACATGCCGCTGCACTCCAGCCTGGGTGACCGAGTAAGACTCTGTCCCAAAAAAAACAAAGAAGCTGTTTAAACATGTAATACAATAATAAACTTCTATGAAAATGTTTCTACAGGTATGCTGGTATCCTCCTGGGTATCACAAATACATTTGCCACGATTCCAGGAATGATTGGGCCTGTCATTGCTAAAAGTCTGACCCCTGAGGTAAGTAGATAATTTAGTTGTAAACTGGAAGGGTTTTGGAACTGCATATCTGTGTCAAAGTTCAGTGTATTTTCATTAAAAGTAAAATTCTAAATGCTCTTATGAAATTCTTTATAGCAACAAAAAACTAAATGCCTTACTGGATGGGAAAGTGTTTTTTCAAAGAACAATTTTTAGATTTTAGTCAAAACAGTAGAACTAAGTCAAATGAAGATCTTGTAGCTAAAACCACACAAGTAATTAAAAGTTGTGATATTTTACCAAATAATTTTATCTTTGATTTGAACAAATAAAAATTGGCAATGTAAAATTACTTTAAAAAGTGAGCCCATGAAGGTGAGGTATCAGGAAATCATGTGAGAATTAATGAGGAAAAGTTGAAATAACCAAGAATGTTTAGAGGACCAGAAAACTTGGGAAGACATAAAAGGTGTCTTCATATATTTGAAGGGCTACTAAATGTTAAGATGGAGACTTATTCTCAGCAGATCCACAAAGACAGGTTTAGAGAAGTTATGAGGAGACATTAGGAAGATTCTTTGTTCAAAGCTGTTCCTTTATGGAATGAGCCACCTTAAGGGTTAGTAACCCCTGAAACAATCAAACACTTATTCAACAGGCATTACTCAGGTGCTTATTAATATGCTAGATATATGGCCGGGCGAGGTGGCTCACGCCTGTAATCCCTGCATTTTGGGAGGCCGAGGCGGGCGGATCACCTCAGGTCAGGAGTTTGAGACCAGCTTGGCTAACATGGTGAAACCCCGTTTCTACTAAAAATACAAAAAATTTGCTAGGCATGGTGGTGGGCGCCTGTAATCCCAGCTACTCAGGAGGCTGAGACAGGAGAATCTCTTGAACCTGGGAGGTGGAGGTTGCAGTGAGCCGAGATCGCGCCACAGCACTCCAATCTGGGTGACAAGAGCGAAACTCCAGCTCAATAAATAAATAAATAAATAAGATGCTAGATACTGAGGATTCAAAAACAAAACAGCAAGCTGCTTCTACACTTAAGAAACTTACCATTTGGAAATTTTCTGTAATCAAATAGTTAAAGTACAGTGTGACACGTGCTACAGGAAAAATGTGTGCGGGGAGTGCTGTGGTAAGAGAGGAGGGAATAAATAGCCTCTCTGTTCCTGGGGAAGGAGCCCACAAGAGTGAGCCAGGTGGTGTGGTAGGCTGGGCACATGAGCCTGTGCAAGGGCACCGAGCCCTTATGGGGAGGGTGGGCCCAGGGTTGGTAGCCCTGAAGCTGAAAGGCAACACAGGCCAGATCTGTCAGCAGAGCACTTTGTTTTTGTTTTTGTTTTTTAGCACGGAGTCTTGCTCTGTTGCCCAGGCTGGAGTGCAGTGGCACCCTCTCGGCTCACCTCCTGGGTTCAAGCGATTCTCCTGCCTCAGCCTTCCGTGCAGAGCGTATTTAAAAGGTCGCCTTCATTGTGTAAGAAATAAAAATAAATGGCCAGGCATGGTGGCTCACGCCTGTAACCTCAGCACTTTGGGAGGCCAAGGCGGGCAGATCACCTGAGGTCAGGAGTTCGAGACCAGTCTGGCCAACCTGGTGAAACCCCGTCTCTACTAAAAATACAAAAAATTAGCTGGGCATGGTGACTTGAGCCTATAATCCCAGCTACTTGGAAGGCTGAGGCAGGAGAATCACTTGAACATAAGAGGTGGAGGTTGCAGTGAGCCAAGATCATGCCATTGTACTCCAGCCTGGGCAACAAGAGCAAAGCTCTGTCTCAAAATAAATAAATAAATAAATAAATAAAAATAAATGACCTCAAAGGCCCCTTTCAACTTTAATTTTCTACCATTCAAAAAAGGTATGTATATAAGATATTCTTTAAGAGGCTAACTCAAGCCTCTAAAAGAGGTAATTTTCTGTTTTGTCTCTGTGATCAAATTAACACCATGCATAATCCTTAAAATTTCAGGACATACTTAGACTTTACCAAATATACTGATTTCAGATGTATATGTGTTCCCCACAGATAGTATTCCTATTTCTTCTCCACATTCACCATTTCTAATTCCTTGAGTGATGTAGTATTTCCTGTTACTATTTTCTCTCACTTAATAAAAAGGAATGTTGTAGAAATGTTTTTCTAAACTTCTGTGTCTCAATATAGACACATCCAAAATGTTTAACCTTGTTCTTATGGAGCAGGGTGGCAACACCAGAACCTAAATCAGCATACTACCATGTGTTCATTTCAGTTACTAATAATGCCAGCATTTCTGCTAGGGAAATATGGATTCCTGAAGCAAAGTCTTGTATGTTTACAGGTGGGAACTGAGCTTGATTTGGGATATGTTATAGCATTTGTTTAATGCTATTAAAAAGATATCACTGTTTTAGCTGGGTGTGGTTCGCACCTGTAGTCCCGGCCACTTAGGAGGCCGAGGCAAGAGGATGCATGAGCCCAGGGGTTTGAAGCTGCAGTGAGCTATGATCACGCCTCTGCACTCCATCCAGTCTGGGTGACGGCGGGAGACTGTCTCAAAAAAATAATAAAACTTACTTTATATTATTTATTTATTTTCGAGATGGAGTCACACACTGTTGCCCAGGCTAGAGTACAGTGGTGCAGTCTCAGCTCCACCTCCCAAGTTCAAGCGATTCTCCTGCCTCAGCCTCTCGAGCAGCTGGGAATATAGGCATCCACCACCATCCCAGGCTAATTTTTGTATTTTTTTTTTCGGGATGGAGTCTAGCTCTGTCGCCCAGGCTGGAATGCAGTGACATGATCTCGGCTCACTGCAACCTTCGTGTCCTGGGTTCAAAGGTTTCTCCTGCCTCAGCCTCCAAGGTACCTAAAAATACGAAAATTATCCGGGTATGGTGGCACATGCAGGGTTTCACCATGTTGGCCAGGCTGGTCTCAAACTCCTGACCTCAAGTGATCCGCCCACCTCAGCCTCCTAAAGTGCTGGAGTTAATAGATGTTAGCAACCATGCCCAGCCTGTACTTTCTTACTTTAGGGAATAAGCACTGCCTCAAAAACTTTGTGGAATGAGTCAGCATATAAATAAATAATGCAATAATTAAAATTCAAAGTGTGTCTGAGGTTCAACATTGTTATAAACAAAACAGTATTCTCTAAAAATGGTGGAATTTTGTTAAAAAACAAACTAGGAGCTGTGCGAGACTTCTAGTACAATGATTGATTTTAAGTTCACTCATTGCCTTCAGATAACACTGAAGTATTCTTTTATCCGAGAGACCACACAGGGCAGCTTTGTCTTTGTGATCCCAAGAAGCTGTTTCAAACATTTCTTTCTGGTATAAGATGTAATTATTGACTGATTCCTCACCAAAATTTAAGATGAGTGTCTAAGATTTTTTTTTCACTAAAATACATTCATCTCAGATGAGTATAACAACCACAGGGCGTTCCTTTCTTCATGTTTCTCCTTTCTTCCCAAATAAATGATCTCATGCTGACTTCCCAGTGCCTGCTCTTTCACTTCCCCATTGCTAGTTCTACTGCTTGTTTGTTGTTTGAGACAGGGTCTTACTCTGTTGCCCAGGCTAGAGTGCAGTGGTGCACTCGAGGCTCACTGCAGCCTCAACTGCCCCAGGCTCAGAGGATCCTCTCACCTCAGCCTCCTAAGTAGCTGGGACTACAGGTGTGCACCACCATGTCTGGCTAATTTTTTTATTTTTTGTAGAGATGGGATTTCACACCTCACCCAGGCTGGTCTCAAACTCCTGAGCTGAAGGTATCCACCTACCTTAGCCTCCCAAAGTGCTGGGATTACAGGTGTGAGCCATCATGCCTGGCCTACTTGTTTTTTGTTTTTTGGTTTGTTTTTTTTTTTAATGCTGCAAATGTAGTCATTCTGGTTAGACTGAAATCAGAAATTTAGATAACCGTCTGATATTTCTATGCCACAAGGATGTACACTGAACAGTTGTCTTACTGACAGATCCCTTGTATGTCCTGCTTTATGTGCCACTCTAGATCTTTTACACTTGCCAGACCTCTCTACGATGTCCCAGATCCTCAAAGCTGCACTTGAGTTCATCTTAACCATATTTACTTGATCCACCTGACACCTTTCACCTAAGAACTTGGGAGACCGTGCACAGGCAAACACTTGCTTAGTGTTAGTTAGTGTTATTCAGGCAGGATGCAGGGACATGCCAGTACACTTTTTATTGAAGTATATCTATCTATCATCAGTACACTTTTTATTGAAGTATAACTTTTTTTTTAAACGTACAAAATCAGGCCAGGCATGGTGGCTCATATCTGTAATACCATCACTGTGGGAGGCTGAGGCGAGCAGATCGCTTGAGCCCAGAAGTTCAAGACCAGCTTGGGCAACATGGTGAAACCCCATCTCTACTAAAAAATATATATATATATATATATATATATATATATATATATATATATATTAGCTGGGCATGGTAGCACGCACCTCTAATCCCAGCTCCTTGGAAGGCTGTGTTGGGAGGATTGCCTCAGCCCAGGAAGTGGAGGCTGCAGTAAACCAAGACTGCACACTGTACTCCAGCCTGGGTGACAGAGTGAGACTCTGTCTCAAAAATAAAAACAAAAATAAATGTACAAATCTAAAGTGTACAGCTAGATGAATTTCCACAAAGTTAATACATCTGTGTAGCCCAGCACGGTGGCTCATGCCTGTAATCCCAGCACTTCGGGAGGCCGAGGCAGGTGAATCACGAGGTCAGGAGTTTGAGACCAGCCTGGCCAAGATGCTGAGATGCCGTCTCTACTAAAAATACAAAAATTAGCCAGGCATGGTGGCAGGTGCCTGTAATCTCAACTACTCAGGAGGCTGAGGCAGGGAATTGCTTAGCTGAGATTGTACCACTGCACTCCAGTCTGGGTAACAGAGCAAGACTCCGGCTCAAAAAAAAATGTTTTTTAATACATGTATGTAACCAGCACCCACTCAAGAAGCAGAATATTACCTCCCTCAGTAAGCCCCCAGGTACCTCTTCCTGCTATTTTTTCCTTCACCCCCACCAAGAGGAACCACTCTCCCGACTTTTAACCCCATAGATGAATATGGTCTGACTCTGAGCTTTATATTCATGGAGTCATTCAGTATGTACTCTTTTTGTCTGGTTTCTTTTGCTTCACATTTTGTTTGTGAGTTGTATTTATGATGTTGTAGCCCATTCTCATTGCTGTATCATATTCCATTGAGCAAATATCTCACAATCCTACTGCTAGTGGACATCTGGGTTGTTTCAGGGATGAGGCTTTTATTAATAATGTTGCTGTTTTAACAGTCTTGTGACACCATCTTTTTAGTGAACTGCAAACAAAATTTCACTTCACTTGCATTTCTTTTCTTTTCTTATAGAACACTGTTGGAGAATGGCAAACCGTGTTCTATATTGCTGCTGCTATTAACGTTTTTGGTGCCATTTTCTTTACACTATTTGGTAAAGGTGAAGTACAAAGCTGGGCTCTCAAGGATGACCACGGACACAGACACTGAAGGAACCAATAAATAATCCTGCCTCTGTTGATGTATTTTTATTTATCATGTAACCTCAAAGTGCCTTCGGTATTTTACTGTGTAAGCTTTCTATGTTTCTTTAATTGTACTTGTATTAGACTTCTAAGACCTATAATCATGAAATGTCACTAGTTGCCAGATTAATAAAATGAACTATGTTTAATTATGAATGATGTATATGCTAGGACTTCTACTTTAGGTTCACATACCTGCCTGCAAGTTGGGCAACATGAAGTAGGAGAGTTCTATTGATTTTTTAGGGCCATACTTAAGGGAATGAGCTGAAACAGACCTCCTAATACTTTTGCTTAATTACACTAGATGATAATTCTCAGGTATTGATAAACACCTGTTTTTGTCCACTTTCCTCATAAAAATTGTCGGCTCTGACACTTAGATCTCAAACTTTAGCATCTCCGTGGAGCTGCCAGCCACCATATAATTTGGCCTGGCAACTGGACTGAGGGGAGTGTGCCCAGGCAGCTGCCAAGCATGCCCTCCTTGGCTTCAGGGCCAGAGTGCCCAGCGTTTATCAGAGGCAGCATCCAAGCCCAGAACCCATGTTCACTCTTTGGCGGTTCCCTTCCTCCGAGGGGCTATTAATGTGTAGATAAAGCCCTGAGTAGGCAGGAGCAGTGACCCACTGCTGTGGTCTTGATGCCTCCTCAAACTTTCCCTTCCCAGCACAGAGGAATGTGGGCTGCATGCAGCCTGCAAAAAAAAATGCTATGTTCAGTCAGTGACAAATAAGATCATCGTGTTTTTTTTGTTTTTTGTTTTTTGTTTTTTGTTTTTTTTTTAAAGACGGGGTTTCACCATGTTGGTCAGGCTGGTCTTGAACTCCCAACCTCAGGTGATCCACCCGCCTTGGCCTCCAAAGTGCTTGGATTACAGGCGTGAGCCACCACACCCGGCCTAAAAGAATCTTTTTTTTTTTTGAGATGGAGTTTCGCTCTTGTTACCCGGGCTGGAGTGCAATGGCGCGATCTCGGCTCACCGCAACCTCCGCCTCCTGGGTTCAAGC
>PVKP010009152.1:0-69571 GCA_004027715.1 Plecturocebus donacophilus | reverse complement strand
GTTTTCAGCTCACTACAACCTCTGCCCTCCAGGTTCAAGCAATTCTCCTGCCTTAGCCTCCCAAGTAGCTGAGATTACAGGTGCCTGCCAGCTCACCCAGCTAATTTTTGTATTTTCAGTAGAGACAGGGGTTTCACCATGCTGGTCAGGCTGGTCTCAAACTCCTGACCTCCATCCACCTTGGCAGCCTCCTAAAGTGCTGGGATTACAGGCGTGAATGTGGTTTTTTAGAGACAGGGTCTTGCTCTGTTGCCCATGCTAGAGTGCAGTGGTGCAATCATAGCTGACTATAGCCTCAAACTCCTGGGTTCAACTGATCCTCATGCCTCAGCCTCCCAAGTAGCTGGGATTATAGGTACCCACCACCATGACCAGCTAGCTTTTACTTCTTATGTTTTTGAAGAGATAAAATCTTACTATGTTGCTTAGGCTGGTCTCAGACTCCTAGCACATTTCCTAAAGGTCCAGAGCTAACAAGGAGCATTATCAGGATTCAAACCTGTTCTGGTTTCAGAGCAGCCCTGAGGGGATCACCACTTGCGTGTCCCAGAGTCTTTGATGTGTTCTCTGAGATCATGATTTGCCATTCTGATAGAAAAAGGAAACGTCAGGAGTTCCACTGTCTAAATTTGTTAATTTGCCAGGCACTATTGCTCACACCTGTAATCCCAGCACTTTGGGAGGCTGAGGCAGGCAGATCACTTGAGGTAAGTTCAAGACCAGCCTGGTCAATATGGTGAAACACAGTCTCTACTAAAAATACAAGAATTATTAGCCAGGCGTGGTGGTGCATGCCTGTATTCCCAGCTACAGCAGAGGCTGAGGCAGGAGAATTGCTTGAACGCAGGATTTGGAGGTTGCACTGAGTCGAGATTGTGCCACTGCACTCCAGCCTGGGCGACAGAGCAAGACCCTGTCTCTTAAAAAAAGTGGCTGGGCCCGGGCACAGTGGCTTACGCCTCTAGTCTCAGCACTTTGGGAGGCTGAGGTGGGTGGATCACCTGAGGTCAGGAGTTCAAGATCAGCCTGGCCAATATGGTGAAACCCCGTCGCTACTGAAAATACAAAAATTAGCCAGGTGTGGTGGCACATGCCTATAATCCCAGCTACTCGGGTGGCTGAGGCAGGAGAATCACTTGAACCCAGGAGGTGGTTGCAGTGAGCCAAGATCGTGTCACTACATTAGAGCCTGGGTGACAGAGTGAGACTCCGTCTTGGGGGAAAAAAATGGCTGGCACAGTGGCTCACACTTGTAATCCCAGCACTTTGAGAGGCCAAGGCGGGTAGATCACTTGAGGCCAGGAAACTGAGAACAGCCTGGCCAACGTTGTGAAACCCTGTCTCTACTGAAAAAATTCAAAAATTAGCCACGTGTGGCAGCATGTGCCTTTAGTCCCAGCTACTCAGGAGTCTGAGGAATGAGAATCGCATGAACCTGGGAGGCACAGGTTGCAGTGAGCCGAGATCACACCACTGCACTCCTGCCTGGGTGACAGAGCTAGAGTCTGTCTCAAAAAATAAATAAAGTAAAATAAAATAAAGTTGTTGGGACAGGCATGGCGGCTCATAACTGCAATCCCAGCACTTTGGGAGGCCAAGGAGGGTGGATCACAAGTTCAGGAGTTTGAGACCAGCCTGGTCAATATGGTGAAACCCCGTCTTTACTAAAAATACAAAAATTAGCTGGATGTGGTTGGCATGGTTGCACACACCTGCAGTCCCAGCTACTCAGGAGGCTGAGGCAGGAGAATCACTTGAACCCTGGAGGCGGAGACTGCAGTGAGCCGAGACTGCAGTTGCGCTCCAGCCTTGGCGACAGAGCAAGAATCCATCTCAAAATAAATAAATAAATAAATAAATAAATAAAATAAAGTTGTAAATCAAGTTAACAAAATGCTAAATTTAAAAAATGTTCTTTTTTTTTTTCTTTTCTGATTAGAAAGACCCAGAAAAGAAAAATGAAAAATGCTCTATCCTCCTACATATATTGACAAATATATGTTCATGAAGACCTGGAAGGCCAGGTTCAGACTTGGAATTCTCAGACTCTTTGAAGTTCTGCAGGAGCACTTGGCAACTTGGGAGAGTTGGCTCTCCCCATAGCCTTGTTCTGTCCTCCAGCACAAGGGATCTCAGATGCACAGGTGTGGGCAGCCTGCAAGTTCAAGTTCTGCTCATGCACTGCACAAACTGCCTCCCTTTCCACCGCTCAGTCCTGTCGTTGGTACACCTGAGGTGTGCTTCACCCTTGGGAGCAGACCCAGGGAAGAGGATTTCTCCAGCGCTAGAAACAGTTACGGGAAAGTTGGGCAGGGCATTCCAGGCCATAGCCCACAAGGTGCAGATGTACCCTGATCTCACCCTAAGGAGGGGCAGCGCAGGCTCCCCAAAACATGGGGCCAGCGCCAGGGCCTCATTTGTCTGAGTCTTAGGCATTATTGGTCCTTGAAACCCTCAAACCCTGAAATCCCATGGCAACAGATCAAAATCTGCCAGAACCCCACCCTCAGTGTTGGGCACATGGCTCCAACACCTCAGCGGCTGCATCTCCACCTGCCACCAGATACCAAAGTCCAGGTGACCGTCATGGCTTCTTTTTTTTTTTTTTTTTAAGGTCACTCTGTTATCCAGGCTGGAGGGCAGTGGCACAATCTTAGCTCACTGCAACCTCCACCTTGAATAGATTCAATCATTTCTCCTGCCTTAGCCTCCTGAGTAGCTGGGATTACAGGCGTGCACCACCACGCCTGGCTAATTTTTTTATTTTTAGTAGCGACTGAGTTTCACCATGTTGGCCAGGCTGGTCTCAAACTCCTGACCTGCCCACTTTGGCCTCACAAAGTGCTGGGATTACAGGCATGAGCTACAGTGCCTGAACTGAGGGTCAAATTTTTAATATTTGTGTATTAGTCATTGACCAAGGGGGCTGTGGGGAGGGAGTCTCTCTTGGTGAGGCAGCTCCCACTGGCTGAGGGTAGGTGTCCAGAGGAAGGCCAGCTGCAAACCACTGACCCCAACATGTGGCATCTGAGGGACAGACGCGCCCAGGGGTCAAGAGAACAGAGCCTGGGAGTGACATCCACAGGGTCGGCTGTAGGAGACTCCAGGGCCTTCCTCCTGATCCCTCTGCTCAGATTCGTACTCCAGGGAGGGGCTGGTTTTTTGGATTAGATTGGATCACGCTCATCCCTCAAGTGTCTAAATAAAGCTCCTTCAGATTGTACGCAATGGAGAAAGGGTAGTGCCTTGAAAGAAATCCAGGATGCTAGTAGGAAGGGAAATAAATGCCGTAGAGCTAAGCACCCCTCACCCCAGAAGTCCACTGAGATCTTTTCTTTTCTTTTAGACAGGGTCTCACTCTGTTGCCCAGGCTGGAGGGCAGTGACACAAACACAGCTCACTTGACCTCTTGGGCTCAAATGATCCTCCCACCTCAGCCTCCTGAGTAGCTGGGACTACAGGTGTGCGCCACCATGCCCAGCTAATTACATTACCCAGGCTGGTCTTGAACTCCTGGGCTCAAACAATCCTCTCACTTCAGCCTCCCAAAGTGCTGGAATTACAGGGGTAAGCTGCCACACCCGGCCCATTGAGATATTTTCTAATATCAGAACCTGAGTCTCATCTTTCCTGCCCCCACCCCTAACCTTAGCAAAACCAACCTCCTCCTTCTCCTTCAGGTCAATGTGGAACCCTAGACATGCTTTATTCATGTGTTTCCATCTTTCCACCCCACTAGAGAGTGGTCCTTTTGGTCACTATGTCCCCAGGACCCACCATGGACCCTACCCTGGGTCTTTGGTAAATGACTAGCTGAGCTGGTTTATAGGCAAGCCCCAGCCAGCCTGGCATTCCTCTGTCTGCCTGCCCCGGCCCAGCAGCAGTGAAGGGTACAAATTGTCAGCACATGGGCATTCGCAGTCGCTCTCGGCTAAGGAGGATTCTGGCTTTGCCGCCTGGTTTCTCTGTCCTTCCTAGTCCCGCTGCAGCAATCGTCTAGGATTTTGTGATTGTTTCCATTACTGTTGCTGTGTAACAAACCACTCAAAATGCAGTGGCACTGTTGCCATTTTATTATGTGCCCAGGTTCTGAAGGTCAGTGAACATCTTTTATCTCTTCCACCATGTCTGGGGCCTCCACAGTAAGGAGGAGAGGGCTACGAGCTGAAATCCCCTGGGCCTTCTTCATTTACATGCCTGGGCACTTGGGTGGGAGTGACCCAAAGGCTCAGCTCAGTTGGGGCTGTTGCCTGGACTGCCTACTTTCCTGGGAGTTGTGTTCACCCTTTTTTTTTTTTTTTGAGATAGGGTCTTGCTCTGTCGCCCAGGCTGGAGTGCAATGGCACGATCTTGGCTCACTGCAACCTCCGCCTCCCTGGTTCAAGCAATTCTCCTGCCTCAGCCTCCCGAGTAGCTGGGATTACAGGCACCCACCACCTCGTCCAGCTAATTTTTGTATTTTTAGTAGAGACGGGGTTTCAACATATTGGCCAGGCTGGTCTCAAACTCCCAATGTCAGGTGATCCGCCCGTCTCAGCCTCCCAAAGTGTTGGGATTACAGGCATGAGCCACCAGGTCCAGCCTCGATTCACTCTTTTTTTTTTTCCTCCCCCTCTGGATTCACTCTTGAAGCCATTGATTGGCAGCTCAGGGCTTCGACGAAGAGTGACTCTCCAGAAAACAAGGGCAGAGTGATGTGGCATTTTATGACAGCCTCCAAAATCACAGAAGGTCAGTGTTGCCATGCTCTATAGGTTGAAGCAGCCACACCCCCATCCAAGGTCAAGAGAAAGAACAGAGCCCACTTTTGGCGGGGAAAGTGGGCCAAATAATTGGCAGCCAATAATTTAAAATAATCACAGAGGCACAAAGCCAGGAGGAAAGGAGACTAAGCTTTGGAACAGATTTTTCCAAGGTGGAAAAATCCAAGGTTGAAGAGAAAGGTGGAAAAGCAGCTGCAGGGAAGCCGTGAGGGAGGCAGCTAAAAGCAGCCGTCTAAGCAGTGCTGCCGAGTCACACCGCAGTGCCAACCGCATCCTGGCCACAGAATCGGTTTCACTGTCACACTGAGTTGCAGGGGCTGGAAGCTTTGCGGGGGGGTTATAGATCCGAGGGGGGTTATAGATCCACGTGGGCCACACCCAAGCCTGCCCCGGAGTTTCTTCAGTAGCGGAAACATTTACGGTTCAGGCCACTTGTCGTCATTTCCATCATCTCATGATTGAAGGTCAGTTCACGGAGGCTGTCATGCATACACGCGTGCTGGTATCTCATTCCCCCTATTGCTTATGCTCCCCTTTCCCCTCCTTAGTCCCAGGAGCCGGACCTCCCCAGCCTGATGTCATCCTTTGGGTGGGAAGGAGGAAGGCAGGTGAGAGGGGTTCTCTCTGGAGGCTCCTGGTTTCTGAGACAGGCTAATTACAGGCTTCCTAATTAATGAACCGTGGGGTTGCATTTCATCCGCTGAGTCAGAGCTGGTGTCTGGGCCCTGGGCCCAAGGGAAGGGTATCAAGAATCGTGGGAGGGGGAGGCCAGCCTGTGCCTCTGTCTCCCCATGCTGATTCCCTGTCCCCTCCCTTTTCAAGCCCAGTTCTCTCCAGCAGTTTAGAGGACATGGTAGGCTCCAGCCCGTCCTTGCTCCTGACTTTCACCTCTGCTTCCTGATCTCTTCCTGGGCCTGTCCCGCTGTCTGCCCCTCACACCTTCCCACTTCACCAGAACCATGCAGGCCTCCTTTGGTTACCGACTCTCACAAGGTTTCCCAACACCCAGTTTAGTTTCTCTTTCAAACTGGATCTTCTTTGGCCACACGTATCCCACACTGGGTCTCTGGAGCGAGGCAGCCGAACCTCAGCAGGATCCTAGCACCCAGCGCCCTGGGTCCCAGATAGAGCCATTCCTGAGCCCGCCTGTGCTGCTCCTCCCCACACCCTTCTCTCCCAGAAACTGCACACGAGTACTTTTCCATTCACATTTCAACCAGGAGATTCATGTATTTACATGAGACTAACTCTGCTGAGCCTTTATGGGGAGAGCATCTTTTATTTTTGTGCCTAGAGGTGTAATACTGAACTTCAAAGGCTGTGCTGGAGCCTGGTCATGAGGTTGTTATTCCATAATTAGACTCTGTTGTGCCTCTGGTTCTGGATTGCACAGTGGATTTGGAACCAAGTGAAGAGACTTGTGTAGGTTGTGTTAGGCAATCAGAGGGCTCTTTGGGGTCTGAGCCTCTGTTTCCTCCTAACTCCAAGAGTGGGGCTTGTCTTTATTTTGTTTTGTTTTGTAAGACAGTCTCACTCTTGTTGCCCAGGCTGGAATGCAGTGGTTTGATCTTGGCTCACTGCAACCTCCCCGTCCTGGGTTCAAGCGATTCTCCTGCCTCAGCCTCCCAAGTAGCTGGGACTATACGCACGTGCCACCATGCCCAGCTAAATTTTGTATTTTTACTAGAGATGGGGTTTCACCATGTTGGCCAGATGGTCTTGGTCTCCTGACCTTGTGATCCACCTGCTTCGGCCTCCCAAAGTGCTGGGATTACAGGTGTGAGTTACCATGCCCAGCTGAGTCGTGGGGATTAAATAGGATAATACAACAGCATTTAGTGCAATGCCTAGGACATTGTGTTCAATATATAAACTTTTATTAAAACTTTTGAATGCAAACAGTTTTTGTTTTGTTTTTGTGATGCAGTCTTGCTCTGTCGCCCAGGCTGGAGTGTAGTGGTGCAATCTCAGCTCACTGCAACCTCTGCCTCCTGGGTTCAAGTGATCCTCCTGTCTAAGCCTCCCGAGTAGCCGGGACTACAGGCACCCACCACCACACCTGGCTAATTTTTGTATTTTTAGTAGAGACATGGTTTCACCATATTGGCCAGGTTGTTCTTGAACTCCTGACCTTGTGATCTGCCCACCTCAGCCTCTCAAAGTGCTTGGATTACAGGCATGAGCTGCCATGCCCGGCGAATGCAAAAGTTTTTAACATGCATGATGGCCTCCAAGGTCTCAATAATCTCCTTGATCATATGTGTGAAGTCATGCATGTGTAAAGCCCTTGCTTCTGAGCCCATAGGCTGGACACAGCTCGCTCCTCAGCCTCTCAAAGATCAGCTCTGAGTGCCCAGGCTGCCTGCTGCTGTGGCCGCTATTCTTTTCATATTTTTCCAGGGGATCTTTGGACTAGAATCCTAGATGTAGGATGGCTGGGCAGAAGGGTACACATATATGTCACTTGCCCAGATATTGCCACATTCCCCACCAAAGATTGTAGTCTTCTCACCAATAGTGTATGACAGCCCGTTAACTCGCAGTCTTGCCTACAGATTGTGACAAAACGTGGAGATTTTTACCAATCTGCTAAGCAAGAAGTGGTATTTCATGGTCCTCTTTATTTCATCATATTATGAGCAAGGTCGAACATTGTTTATATGTTTAAAAGCCATTTGCATTTCTTTGTGTTATTTTTAGAAGCTGTATGTTATGGATATTAACCATTTAATACAAGTTCCAAATATATTTTCCCAGCTTGTAGTTTTTATTTTTACTTGCTAATGAATTTTTCCACGTAAGAGGTTTTTTGGTTTGTTTTGAGACAGGGTCTCCCTCTGTCGCCCAGGCTGAAGTGCAGTGGTGTGACCTCGGCTCACTGCAACCTCTGCTTCCCAAGCTCAAGTGATTCTCCCGCCTCAGCCTCCTGAGTAGCTGGGACTACAGGCACACGGCACCATGTCCAGCTAATTTTTGTATTTTTTGTAGAGACAGGGTCTCCCTGTGTTGCCCAGGCTGGTCCAAACTCCTGGGCTCAAGTGATCCTCCTTCCTTGGCCTCCCAAAGTGCTGGGAGTACAGGCGTGAGCCACCATGCCCAGCTGGTTTTTGTTTTGTTTTGTTTTTTTGGCAGTCAAATCTATCAGTCTTTTCCCTTACTGTAACTGATTTTTATTTTTAGATGGAGTTTTGCTCTGTTGCCCCGGCTCGAGTACAGCGGCACCATCTCGGCTCACTGCAACCTCCGCCTCCAGGGTTCAAGCAATTCTCCCACCTCAGCCTCCTAACTGGGATTACAGGTGCCCACCACCACACCAGCTGATTTTTATATTTTTAGTAGAGACTAGGTTTTGCCATGTTGGTCAGGCTGGTCTCGAACTCCTGCCCTCAGGTGATCCACCTGCCTTGGCCTCCCAAATTGCTGAGATTATAGGTATGAGCCACCGCACCCAGCCTGGATTTTGAATTAGGAGTTTTCCTCACTCCCAGGTTGTGCAGGAATTCTCTCGTTTTCCATTGATCTCTAGTTCTTACATGGTTTCATTGGCCCAGTGACTCCAGCATCCTCTGTGGAAAGACAGTTTTCCCCATTCCCCCGTTTGCAGTACAAGAAATGTCCATATGCAGCTGGGCCTGCCTGTGGGTTTTTCATTCTGTTTTGCTCATGTGCCTGTGTATTCATGCATTAGTTCTCTCACCCACAAGCCAAACTGTTCTTTTTCAGGGTTTTCTTGGCTATCTTGGCTTGTTCTTACAAATGAGTTTTATTTATTTATTTTTTTGAGACGGAGTTTTGCTCTTGTTGCCCAGGCTGGATTGCAGTGGTACGATCTCAGCTCACTGCAACCTTGGCCTCCTGGGTTCAAGTGATTATCATGTCTCAGCTTTCTGAGTAGCTGCGATTACAGGTGCGTGCCACCAGGCCTTGCTAGTTTTTTGTATTTTTAGTAGAGACAGGGCCTTACCATGTTAGCCAGGCAGGTCTTGAACTCCTGAACTCAGGTGATTCGCCTGCCTTGGCATCCCAAAGTGCTGGGATTACAGGTGTAGATACTCTTCCTAAAAAGCTCATTTGTAGGCCACCACGCCTGGCCTACAAATAAGCTTTATAAGAAGAGTATCTAACGACAAGGGCAAATGTCCATGAGATGGTGTTAGAAATAGCAGGCAACAGAACCATGCACTATATACCTATAAATATATTTTTTTTACAGAAAAATATTGTAAGGGAAAACATCAACATGTTTGTGTGGTCACATGATAACCGGGTTAAGGGTAGCATTATCCTGTTATTGGTGAAAACCCTGATGGAATACACTTGACCATCCCAAGGCTTCCTCCTTTGTCCTCACCTCAGTCCTGTACCACTCTGGAGATCTTGTCACCCTCTTGGCACAGACAGAGCAATTTCAGGCACCTGTCTGCAAGGGAGAGAGTGCATTATGGCTGGGTGGAGCCTGGGTGTACCGCTTCCATCCAGTGGGGGAGGAAGGCAGATGGGGTTCAAGCCTGTCTGATTTTGCTCCCTACTGTTCTGCTCTCCTGTCTCCATGGAGGGGGGCTTTCCTCCTCTCCCAGGTGACAGTTCATAAGAGGGAAGGGAACCAAGCTCCTATTTTGGCCCAGCACTGTCCAGAACTTTCGGTGATGGTAGAAACGGTCTCTATCTGTGCTGTCCAATATAGGACCCACCTGGGCTAATCATAACCCCCAAAACAGGATCCCAATGCCATAATCCTGAATGTTGAAATCCCGAAAGATCAAAATCCCTAAAGTCTGAAATCCTAAAAATCATAATCCCAAAAGTCCAAACTTAAGAATTCTTGATTGTACCTAATTTCAAATCTGTAATTTATGATTTGGGGATTCAATTAGACATCAGGGATTTTAGACTTTAGGGATTTTGATCTTTAGGGATTTCAACATTTGGGGTTATGGCGTTTGGGACTGTCTTTTGGATTATGGCCAAAACCCAGGAGCCACTAATCCCATATGACTATGAAGCACTTGAAATGTGGGTGGTGTGGGTAATGAACCGAGTTTCAAATCTCATTTACTTTTAATTAAATCGCCACTGTGGCTTGTGGCTACTCTACTGGACAGTGCAGCTTTGACTAATTCCCAACCCAGCCACCTTGCTTCCAACCCAGAAATGGAAGGAAAGACTGTGCACATGCGAGCAGGCTGAGCAGCCAGGCGAGGTGACAGCAGCCCTGGGCAGGGAGTGGGAGAGGCCCGGGGGGCAGCTCTGGAGCCAGGCTCTGCTCAGCGAAGGCCACAGGGGCCCTGGGGGAGCAACCAGCCTGAAGCATCTCCCCACCCGAGTGTCCACAATGGCAGCCCTCCCGCCTCACAATGTCACAATACCACAGGCAGGAGGCCGGGCAGGCAAAGCAGTTTCCTCCAGGGCAGGGCTCTTTGTCTCCAGACCTACTTCCAGCAACCAAGGCGACCGAGGGCCCATCTCCTGGGGAACGGAAAAGTGCCCAGTCGCTGGGAGGCCTCAAGCTGGAGAGCTATGGGGGAAGCAAGGCAGGTGTGGGGCTGGGAGAAGCTACTAAGCCCCACACCCAAGGTGCTCCAGGGCCTGGCAGTCCAGCTGCAGGGAGATGGAATACTCTTGAGCAGCTATTCCTCTTCCTGGCCATTTGGTCCATCTACTTCTTTTCTGATGCCAACCTCTCTTCCAACTACTCAGGGGCTGGAAGGGCGACTGGAGGGCCGAAGACCCTGAGAGTGAGGACAGAGAATGGCCAAAGGCCAGAGCCACAAGGCAAACAACCTTTGCACCTTGGGAAGAGAGATTTGGAGACTGAAGCTGCCTGGGCCCCTCCGCCCCCCAAACTGCAGGGGTGCCATGGCCCTGGCCTCCTGCTTTCAGAGGGCCATTGAGTCAATGTCACAGGAAGGGGAAGAGACATGTGCCCACAGACCCTCTGGTCATGGAGGGGGCAGAAGGTCTCTGGAGGGCAGCAGGGCCACAGCAAGGGTCTGGGGTCCTGAGTCTTCTCCTGTGGACTTCAACTCCGCGTGTTGACAGCTGCTCTGTGCTTGGGTCCAAGCTCTAGTGAGAAATAAACTGCCTTCGGAGCCACATGACAGCAAGAGAAATTTTATTCCCATTTTCTAGGGGACAGAAACAGAGCCCAGCAGTGCTTAGCATGTTTCTGGCAAGGGTAGTGAAAAAACCACTTCCTTTTGGGGGAAGTTTTTCAAATAAGAAAAATGAACACAACTCCTGGATGTGGCTCCACCTGGACCTAGGTCAGGGCCTGACATTCCAGGGACTCCCAGGCTGGGTTTTCCACCAGAACAGTCTTGAGGGCAGAAGCCTGTTAGAAATGCAGATCCCTAGGGCCCTGTAGGCGATCTGGATAGTACCTCCAGCACAGCTGCTTAAGGGGAGGCAGCCCAGCCCTCACCTGGGAGCGCTGTGCTGACCGCACACTGGGGCTCCTGGGGTTGGGTGGACAGGATTCCCCTGGAGAGATGGCCCCCAGCGGCCAGAGCGCACTGTGGGTGTCAAGCTGCTGGTGAGAAGTAGGCTGTTCCCTGAGACCATGACAGGTTGAGGGTCGGAATCACCACCCCCCACACTCACCAAGAAATGCTTTTGCTACATGCTGGGGCTTTTTCTTTTCTTTGAGCCAGTCTCGCTATGTCACCCAGGCTGGAGTGCAGTGGCGCTATCTCGGATCAGGTTTGGATCTCCGCCTCCCAGGTTCAAGTGATTCTCCTGCCTCAGCCTCCCAAGTAGCTGGGGTTACAGGTGCCCACCACTACGACCGGCTAATGTGCTGGGGCTTTTCTAAGAACAAAGTACATGGGAGGGCAAGGCAAGATTCTGGAGAGGCACAGACACTGAAAGCCAGGGGCACACAGGAGCCTCACCAGCCAGGGTGGCACAGGGCATCCATGCAGACCCTCACGTCTCATGTGAGGGCTGAATCAAGGTCAGTGCCACTGGGAAGCAGAGGGAAGCATGTGACCACCTCTCTGAAGCCACCTTTGTGGACAAATGACATAGGAACTCAAGAAAATGCAGGCTTGGCTAGGCAGTGGTTCACGCCTGCAATCCCAGCACTTTGGGAGGATCACTTGAGCCCAGGAGTTCGAGACCAGTCTGGACAACATAACAAGACTTTGCCTCTACAAAAAATAAAAAAATTAGCTGGGTATGGTGGCACGTGCCTATAGCTTCTGCTACCTGGGAGGCTGAGGTGGGAGGATCAGCCCAGGAGTTTAAGGCTGCAATGAGTTATGATCATACCACTGCTTTCGAGCATGGGGAACAGAGACTGACCCTGCCTCAAAAAAAAAAAAAAAAAAGCAGCTGGCCAGGAGCGCACTTCGGAAGGCTGAGGCGGGTGGACTGCCTGAGGTCAGGAGTTCGAAACCAGCCTGGCCAACATCATGGTGAAACCCCATCTCTACTAAAAATACAAAAAATTAGCTGGGCATTGTGGCGCACACGTGTAATCCCATCTACTCCAAAGGCTAAGCAGGAAAATCGCCTGAACCCAGGAGGCGGAGGTTGCAGTGAGCCAAGATCGTGCCACTGCACTCCAGCCTGGGCAACACAGTGAGACTGTCTCCAAAAAACCCAAATCCCAAACCCGATCTCTAAAGCCTTGGGTGTGGTCTAGAGCCCTGGACCGCCTAAAGGAAAGGAATGTGCAGTGCGGGATGGCCTGTTCACAGGGACCTGCGCTAAGCTCAAGGGTAAAATACAGCTTTACAAAGCATCTCCAGGCTGCTCCTTCCCAAAGACACTTAGAAGGGAAGAGGGAAAGGCAGGTGTGTTTTCTCACTGAGGTTCTTCTAATGGCTGAAATCTGGTACAGTATCGAGTTGTAGGGATATGGATCTTTTTTCCCCTTGGGACTCCATAAAGCTAAATGTTGGACTGAAGAAGAATGCAGCCTGTAAACAAGTATTTTTTCCTGAAACCGGCCACATGCAGACAAGTTGCGCTCCCTGTCAGGGAGCAGTTTCAGGAGCCAGCTGAGCATAGCTGGCACCCGCAGAGGGAACCCTCCACCCTCCCACCATGTACAATCATCTGCAAACCTAGGTTCTGAGCCCCCTTGCAGGGGACAGACCCGAAAACTCCAGTTTGTGTACTTTCAGGCTTTTGACAGGAATGACAACCTGATGGGTTGCAGTGACTACATACAGCTGCCCTGTGAGTTCTACTTGTGCGGGTGCAGGTGGGCGACAGGAGTGTGATGACACAGATGGGCACTCTACCAGGAGGAAGCCCAGAGCAGACGTCAACCATCGCTTTATTAAGGCTGCCAGTCGAGGGCTGAGTCATGCACTCCACAGACACCCCCACCCCCCAAGATCCACTTTTGGATGACCCTGAAGGTGGAGGCTCCTGAGACCTGAGCCACAGTCTAGGGTGAGCCACCCACAGTGCCCTGCTGGATGGGGGTGCACATAAACTGCATGGGGGGCCCTCAGAAGGGGTGCTCCTGCCTAGGGTGGGGCTGGCTCCAGCAGGCCCTGGGCTCAGGCAGGGTGAGTGGCAGGGAGGCAGGGGAGACAGGGACATTCACCCCGCCCTCTGGTCTATGGCTTTGTTGCCCTGTTGCCACCAGTGTGAAAGCAGTATGCTACACCGTGAGGTCATGAACAAGAGCCCCGGGAGGGAGCAGGCAGCTCTGTGCCTGGGGCCTGGCCAGACCTCAGGGGTGCTGTGCCCTGCTCCTCTTCCCCTCAGCTCCTCCCAGTGATGGGTCTCCTCCGGTGGAGGCCAGTCACTCAGAAGTGGACCCGCAGCACGTCCTGGCTAGCAACTGGCTGCTGGCAGGTGGTGCACGTCATGGGCAGGGAGCGTTGCTTCTCACCCAGGCAGGGTCGGCACAGGAGGTGGCCGCAGGGCAGCTGGTACACCGGCTCCTTTTTGAAGTAGGGAGAAAACACTCTTTTGCAGGAGGCACACTCGGGGCCCGGGATGCTCCCAGGCTGCTCTGGTAAATCAGGGAGGAAAACAGCCCAGGGTTAGGAAAGCTGCTCCATGGTCCAGGCTGGTCTGAGAGGCACAGCCTTCCCACCAGGCCGCTGCAGCAGCTGGTTCATCCCTCCTGAGCCCACCCCAGGCTGATCTGGGAAGGGAGTGGGAGCGGGAGAGGGAGCCCAGGAACCCAGGAGGCCTTTTCTCTATCATCTTTGACCAAATCTCAGTGCCTCTAGGAATGCTCGAGAAGAGCTGGCTTCTGAGGGCAGCAGGCAGGACTGGGCCCTACCTCCTGGTCTCCCAGCAAGCTATACTTTCCCCGAGAGAGGCAACCAAGGCTGGAGCAAGGCACAGCTCACTCTGACAACATAAACTGCAAGAAACATGAGATGTGACAAGAAAAGCAAAAGTAAGGCCAGTGGGTGGCTCATGCCTGTAATCCCAGCATTCTGGGAGGTTGAGGCAGGAGGATCACTTGAGGCCAGAAGTTTAAGACTAGCCTGGGCAACATAGTGCAAACCTGTCTCTACAAAAAAGAAAAGGAAAAAGAGCACATGGTCCAGTGTGCCAGAGCTGGGAAGTGTGAGGAGGGAGGTCAGCAGAGACAAGGCTGAGGCCTGCAGTGCACCTGCCTCTGGGGCCTGGCTCCTGTTCCCTTCAGCCCTGCAGCCTGCAGCCCCCTCACTGCTACTGGCAGCTCTGCTCCTGACCCCTCAATCCCCTCCTGTGCCTCCCTGGCCGTCTGGGCAGGCTCTCCCTCCTTCCACAACTCCTGCAGGGCAACCCTGAATGAGGGGTACAGTGGGCAGCTCTGGCCATGCCCCGCTAGGCTGCACCTACGGCTCTTCCTTTCCTCATGGCCCCTCTGGAAAGTGATAGGGGATGGGCTTGCCTGTCCTCTTTGCGGTCCCTGTCTCCATTCCTAGCTACTACTCTCTGGAGGATCCCAAAGGAACCTCAAACCAATTTGCTTCAGAAATGTTTCTTAACCCCCACTTCTCTCTGTCCATTTCATCACCATAATCCAGGCCACTCAGCACATCTCTTCCTAACTGTTCACTCTTCTCCAGGCTTGTCCTCTCAATCTATCCTCAAAACTGTCTCCAGTGACCCACCTATGTAACCTGATCACCCCATTCCTCTGCTTTCTACCTCTTAGTGGCTCCCCATCTTTTGGGACAGTCAAGACTCCCTGCACAGCCCACCCAGCCTCCTCACCTCTCTTCACACCAGTCTCACCTTCTAGAGTCCAGCAGCTTCCAATCACTTCTCTGCACACACACTGGCCAGACCTCAGAGGTGCTGCTGGCCTCCTCACTTTGTACTTGCTGTTCCCTCTGCCTAAAATGCCCTTAACTGGAGGCTTGGCTCAGACCTCACCCATTCCAGGAAGCCTCCCCGGACTGCTCCTTTCCTGTGCATTCAAAGCCCATCCGCACTTCTCAGCTGCCAAGCTCGCATGCCTGCTTCCTCCCCAGGCTTTGCAGGCTCGGAGGGTCAGGACTCTGTCCACGTTGCTCATCTGGCCTCAGGGCCTGTCACAGCACCTCACAGGGCACCTGCTCCATCTACATGTGATGAATGGACCTGCCATCTACACTCAGGCACCAGAAACCAAAGAAGGGAGAGCAGGGGTGCCCTACACAGGGGAGCAGAAACTGAGTGTAGTCTAACGAGCACTCCCTGCCTCCACATCCCTGAGAGCTGCAGCCAGGAAAGAGTGGCCTAGCTGTGAGCGTTTTCTTTGGGCCAAACATTAAGCAACATAAAAGTACCGGTGCCTCTCCTGTGCACACAAGCCAAGAATTCCTTAGTGAGTGGAAAGATGAACCTCTACAGGGAAGGGAAGGAGGGAGAGAGAAGCCAAGGAGGAATGAAGGTGGGGAGGGAGGGGGGAAAGAAGGAAGGGGAGGAAGCGAGGAAAGAGCCACTGACTGCTTTTCAGTGGTTCCCCTTCCATGAAGGCTCTGCTAGAGGCTTCAGAGATCCGCCTGACCCACAGTGCATCATGAGAACTTATTTTCCATCAGAGTTTTAAAAACCACACCTGACGCAACACCACAGAGGCATGCAAGGGCCCCAATTTCCCCCAGCACTGACCAGAAGTCCTATTAAAGGGTCTCAGAGGTCTAGAGCCCCAGGGGCAGTTTCAGTGACAGAAAAAAAAAATCATCAAGGAAAAGAAAATTATTGTGCCCTAGGCAGACTGGAAACCCAAGTATGTAACTGCAAACTGAGGCAATTAAGAGAGAGGATGAAAAAGAGACCTTGCTTTGAACAGGGTGGGCTAACATGGCCTCCTGCAATAAGAGCTGTGAGAATGAAAAGGGGCCAGCCACGAAGAATAAAAGGACAGCAAGCACAAAGAACAGACTGTCCCTTAAAGAAAAAGACACAGTGAGACCAAGCGTGGTGGCTCACACCTGTAATCCCAGCACTTTGGGAAGCTGAGGCAGGTGGATCACCTGAAGTCAGAGTTCAAGACCAGCCTGGCCAACATGGCTAAACATGAGGTCAGGAGCTGGAGACCAGCCAGTCTCTACTAAAAATACAAAAAAAAAAAAAAAAAATTAACCGGGCTTGGTGAAGTATGCCTATAATCCTAGCTACTAGCGGGGGCTGAGGCAGGAGAATTGCTTGAACCCAGAAGGTAGAGGTTGCAGTGAGCCGAGATCACGCCACTGCACTATAGCCCAGGCAACAGAGCAAAACAGAGCGAGACTCCGTCTCAAAAACAAGAGATTAGACAGTACAGGGCCAGAGCTGGTAGAGAAGGCAACTGGCAATGGAAACTGAAAAGGGACCACTGAAGATGGGAGAAAAGATGCAAAACAGCCTGAAAGCCAAGAGAGAAGGCATCTTGGGCAGCACAGGCTGGCTGGCCACATAACATACTGCTGAAAGGGTAAGCAACCATGAGATCTGAAGTCAGGGAAGTGGAGGCCACTTTATAAAACAGGTTCTTGGGAGTGGTCAGGATCAGAGTAGGCAGGAGAGAGATAGGGAAGTGGGGAACTAGAGACAGAAGAGGAAGGCAGCCTGGGGTCCAGACACCAACTGAAGGCACTGGCTTTGTGCAGGCAGGAGAGGAATCAGGTGTGTGCTTTATCATAGGCTCCCCCAGGCTCTATCTCGTAAAAAATGCCTTGCTTTGCAGTCAGTTTCTCTTGCTTTGTATCCTAATAGATTCTGGCACACAGTGGGGGCCAAGGTTCATTTTAGGCAAAACTGGCCCATGAGCTGCCACTGCTCTTTTCTAAGACACTGATGGAAGTGTTAATACAAAGGGATGAGGATGAGGATGACAAAACCCAACCCCAAACCCCTCTTCATATTTACATAAAGTGCTTGTATGTTACACTGGAGACCGACTAAATGAGAAAAAAATAACAAAAAAGGCCAGGCATGGTGGCTCATGCCTGTAATCCCAGCACTTTGGGAGGCCAAGGCGGGTGGATCACGAGGTCAGGAGTTCAAGACTTGTCTGGCCAACATAGTGAAACCCTGTCTCTACTAAAAATACAAAAAAATTAGCTAGGTATGGTGGTGGGCACCTGTAATCCCAGCTACTAGGAGGCTGAGGCAGGAGAATCACTTGAACCCAGGAGGCAGAGGCTGCAGTAAGCCGAGACTGTGCCACTGCACTCCAGCCTGGGGAACTGAGCAAGACTCTATCTCAAAAATAAATAACAACAAAAAAGAGCGCGACAAAAATTCTCAAGAGAGAATAATTAACATTAGATATCACAAAGAAGCACAGCAGAGGGTCGCCAAGCCCTTACATTCACAGAATTACTAAGGGTTGACTAAAGAAAGCCTTTCTTGTGAGAAGTTTAAGTTCACAGGCAGCCCCTCAATTCCCCCTGGAAAAGGCAAGAGAACAGGCTCTCGCCCAGGCTGGGTGTTGGAACTGAGGGGGAGGCTGGCCAGGCAGGTCCACAGAGCCCCTAGGGACTTGGCCCAGCATCCAGAGACAGAGAACAGACCACCTGTTCCAAGGCTTCAAGGAGATGGCGGGGCCCATGTTACCCGAGCTGGTGCCAGGCCTCCAGGAAGCGCTGCTCCCTCTTGTGCCAAGGTGCTGGAGCTGTCCCCTGGTCAGCCGTGCCGTAAAGGAGGGCATGGAGCCAAGGGTGGACGCCAAGGCAATTTCCAAGCTTTGTGACAGTTTCTGCTCGTGGGACAGTGGACCTGTCGAGAGAGGCGCACATCCAGAGACAGGCTCCACAACACAGAACAGCCTCAAGTCCTTCGAGGGCTATAAAAATGGCACCTTCAATCTCACACATCAATGTAATGAAACTCCATCCTAATGTCTACTCATGGACCATGACAGAACACCAGGAGGTAAAGCCCTAGGAACACTTGGCAGTTCCTGCCCATCCCACCACCCGCTTCAGGCTTTTCTCCTCCTGGAGAAACTGCTGGGCAGGCATGGGCCACCTCGTGGCTCAACTGCAGAACTGCACCCTCCTTTTTCTTTTTTTGAGACGGAGTCTAGCTCGGTTGCCAGGCTGAGTGCAGTGGCTCAATCTAGGCTCACTGCAACCTCTCCTCCCGGGTTCAAGCGATTCTCTTGCCTCAGCCTCTCGAGTAGCTGGGATTACAGGTGTGCACCACCACACTAGGCTAATTTTTGTATTTTAGTAGAGACGGGGTTTCACCCTGTTAACCAGGATGGTCTTGATTTCCTGACCTCGTGATTCGCCCGCCTCAGCCTCTCAAAGTGCTGGGATTCAGGCGTGAGCCACTGAGCATGGCCTGCTTTCTAAAGGCCTCCTTGCTGGCCAAGGAAACGACAGGAGCAAGCAAAAGCCAGCTTTGGACTTCTTTCTGGTCCCTACCCCCCATTTCTTCCCCAGTGGCTTTAGTCTTTCCTTTCCTTCTGGGGACCCCAATACCCCGCAGTGGGGCTCGTCTGCATTTTCTAGGTGTTCATGTCCTCTCTCTCCTGTTAAGTAAAACAAAGCAGTTATTACCGAACAGAGCTAAGACTCCACATTGACCACACCACAATTTAGGGGACCTTCAGTGTAGGGTCAACAGAAAGCCAAGCCATGGAATGAGGGTGAAGGCCAAAGGGGTAGGGGGATAGCTGCCCAAGAAAGGCCCCAGGGACATGCCTCAAAGCAAAATTTGTAATGCTGTCCCAAAGAGGCAAATGGAACGTTTGGTCTACTGTTTGCAGGACACAGGACATCAGCCTAGGGCCTTGAAGGAGCCCTAGTCAGCATGGTCCTGAATCACCAACTTTGTCAAGGCCAACTGCACGGAGATCTCTACAAACTGACGCTGAGGTCTAAGGATTTTTTCCTTGTTCCATCCCACTGCGCCTCAGATGCTTCCAGGATTTTCTGGAGATCATGTTAACTAGAATTTACTCTTAAAACCAAAGACACAGAAATAAACATTAAGAATACTATTTGCATAGCCTTTTAGAAGAAGACGGGAAATTAAAACAATGATCAACTCTAAACAGAATAATTTTAATTAAAAAAAAAAAAGATTGTCAGGCTGGGCACAGTGGCTCATGCCTGTAATCCCAGCACTTTGGGAGGCTGAGACAGGCAGATCACCTGAGGTCAGAAGTTCAAGACCAGCCTGGTCAACATGGCGAAACCCTGTCTCTACTAAAAATACAAAATTTAGCCAGGTGTAGCGGTGCCTGCCTGTAATCCCAGCTACTCAGGAGGCTGAGGCAGGAAAATTGCTTGAAATCAGGAGGCGGAGGTTGCAGTGAAGTGAGACTGCACCACTGCACTCCAGCCTGGGTGACAGAGCGAGACTCCATTCCTCCACCCCCCAAAAAAAAACCATTAACAGGGCCGGGCGCAGTGGCTCACACCTGTAATCCCAACACTTTGGGAGCCCAAGGCAGGCAGATAACTTAAGGTCAGAAGTTTGAGACTAGCCTGGTTAACATAGCGAAACCCCATCCCTACTGAAAAATACAAAAAAATTGGCCAGGCACAGTGGCTCATGCCTATAATCCCAGCACTTTGAGAAGCCAAGGTGGGAGGATCACAAGGTCAGGAGTTAGAGACCAACCTGGCCAACATGGTGAAACCCTGTCTGTACTAAAAATATAAAAATTAGCCAGGCATGGTGGTAGGCACCTGTAATCCCAGCTACTCAGGAGGCTGAGGTAGGAGAATCACTTGAATCCAGGAGGAGGTTGCAGTGAGCTAAGATCATGTCACTGCACTCTAGCCTGGGTGACAGAGCAAGACTGTCTCAAAACAAAAACAAAAACAACCATTAACATTAAAAGATTCATGACCAAATGGAGTTTACTCCAGGAATGTAAGAATGGTGCAATATTGCTAGTGCAGAAAACGCAAAGAAAGGAGAAAAAAAAAGGATGGTGTAATATTCGAAAATCCATTAACCTATTTTATTACATTAAAAGATTTGATGTGTTCACACAAACCATGAACAAGAAAAAAAAGAAAAAAGATTTGAAGGGCTGGGCAGGGTGGCTCACACCTGTAATCCCAACACTTTGGTAGGCTGATGTGGGTGGAGCACCTGAGGTCAGGAGTTCGAGACCAGCCTGACCAACATGGAGAAATCCTGTCTCTACTCAAAATACAAAAGTAGCCAGGCATGGTGATGCATGCCTGTAACCCCAGCTACTCAAGAGGCTGAGGTGGGAGAATTGCTTGAACCCGGGAGGCGGAAGTTGCAATGAGCCAAGATTGTGCCATTGCACTGCAACCTGGGCAACAAGAGTGAAACTCTGTCTCAAATAATAATAATAATAATATCATTTCCACTGATACTGAAAGGCATGAAACAAAGTTCGATCCCCCAGTCCTGGATAAAAATAATAAAATAGAAATCAGTGGTAGAGGAGAGTTTCTGAACCGTCTCCAGGTAAACCCTACCTCCTGAATTCATGCTCTTCGGTATCCTCTCCCCTTGAGTGGGCTGGACTTAGAGTCTTGCTTCTAACAAACAGAACACAGTGATCCATTTCTCCACCAGGCAGGAAAGACACTGGTGTTGAGGCTGACATACCTATCAAGGACAATCACTATCATGGCTTCTGGTGCTCTGACGAAACCTCAGGTGAGCAGCCCTCTGGCCAGGTGTCTGAGGTTTCGTATTGTTGGAGCATACGTTGTGCTCCTGGGGGCTACAGCTAACTTTGCTGCAGCTGAAAGAAGAAAGATGGCACACGCAGATTTCTATAGAAATGATGAGTCCATGAAAGACTGTGAGGAGATGAGGAAGGCTGGTATCTTTCAGAATGCAAAGTGATTTTGGAATATAAAGAATTTCTTGGCTGGGCGCAGTGGTTCATGCCTGTAATCCCAGCACTTTGAGAGGCCGAGGTGGGTGGATCACTTGAGGTCAGGACTTAGAGACCAGCCTGGCCAACATTATGAAACCCTGTGTCTACTAAAAATACAAAAATTAGGCCAGCCAAGGTGGTTCACACCTGTAATCTCAGTGACTCAGGAGGCTGAGGGAGGAGAATCGCTTGAGCCCAGGAGGCGGAGGTTGCAGTGAGCCAACATCATGCCACTGCACTCCAGCCTGGGTGACAGAGTGAGACTCCATCTCATAAAAATACAAAAATTAGCCAGGCATGGTGGCACGCACCTGTAGTCCCAGCTACTTCAGAGGCTGAGGCAGGAGAATTGCTTGAACCTGGGAGGCAGAGGTTGAAGTGAGCCAAGATCAAGCCACTGCACTGCAGCCTGGGTGACAGAGCAAGACTCCATCTCAAAAAAAAGAAAGAAAAAGAATTTATTTGACTTGAATTACACAGAAGTTTGTCACCGAGCTGTGCTCTCGAACTAAGAAATATAAAGATGGAGGCTAAAAAAATTATTTATCTTGATATTATAAATAAGCAATTGGGAAAAATTAGAGTACAGTAGAAGTGAGGAGTTTTTCCCTCGTCTGCACTTTCTCTGGAACACAAAGCTGCCATACATGCACTGCCCTATGGAGAGACCCATGTGGCAAGGAACAAAGGGAAGCCTGGGGCCAACAGCCAACCAGCAAGTGAGGCCTCCGTCCAACAATGCATCAGGAGCTGAATCTTGCAACAATCATGTGGGTGAGACTAGAAGTAAATGCCTTCCCTAGTTGATCCTTGAGATGACCACAGCCCCGGCCACCAGTTTGACAGCAGCCCTGGAAGACCCTGAAGCAGAGAATTCAGCCAAGTTATGCTGGGATTTGTGACCCACAGAAGTTATGAGACAATGAATGTTTGTTGTTTTAAGCCAGTAAGTTTTGGGGTAATTTGTTACCTAGCAACAGAGAACTAATACTTCTTTAACATGGCAAAAACACCCTCAGCCTAAGAGCCAACATCTGGCTTATGATGAGGCATTCACACTGAACACATTCAGCTGCAGAGGTCACCCAGTGAACCAGGGCTGCTTACCTCGGGAGACAGCAGCATCACTGGCCCCAGAAATCACTGGCAATGCTCCAGGAAGAGGCAGGAAGCCAGGATCCCTAAATCTCATATTCAAGAATACTGCAGGCTGGGCGCGGTGGCTCATGCCTGTAATTCCAGCACTTTGGGAGGCCAAGGTGGTGGATCACCTGAGGTCAGGAGTTTGAGACCAGCCTGACCAATATGGTGAAACCCTGTCTCTACTAAAAATACAAAATTAGCCAGGTATGGTGGTACATGCCTGTAATGCCAGCTACTCAGGAGGCTGAGGCAAGAGAATTGCTTGAACCCAGGAGGCGGAGGTTGAGGTGAGCCAAGATTGAGCCATTACACTCCAGCCTGAGTAACAAGAGTGAAACTCCGTCTCAAAAAAAAAAATGTTGCAATTTTACCTGTGGATCTTGCCAAATGCAGTAAGGAAGAAAAACAGAAAGAAAAAAAAAAAACCACACAAAGAGAATGTTGCAATTTGTCTGCATATTTACAGAGTGTACTTTCTTCATTGTGGCTTTTCTCTTCAGTAACTCTCTCCTGAAAGGAACGCCCACAAGCCTAGTTCCTTTTTCCTTTTTTGTGTACTCATGGCACATTTGGTGAGGGGGGCACGGAGGACCTCCATGCAATGTATCCTTGTACCTCTGTGAAGCTTAGAAACAACACCCAGAGGAGCCCACTGGCACATGAGTAACATAAAAAAGGTACCAGGGGACATGCTCTGCTTTGAGAAACTGGTATCTCTCCTCCAAGCAGCTCTGACCAGAGGCTTCAAGCCCAGGAAAAAGTGTTGACCAGGCCAAGGCACATAAAGGGAGCCCAGGGAAGGCCAAAGTGCCCATGGGACCATCACCAGCAGAGGAGCGAAAGACGCACACTGAAGCCTCGGAACAGACGAGAACACACAGAACCCCTCCAAGGCTCCAGGTTGTCCCTGGTCTGAAGACAAAGCTGAGGGGCCCCACAATGGGAAACAGGAAGGACGCAGCACAGGCACAGCCTCAGGAATGTAAGCTGGCCAAGCACAAAGCAAAGGGCAGCAGAGCCGAGGGCCCCCAGGAAGGAGATGGACAAGCCTGGCCGTGGACACAGAATGCTGAATTACCTGTCGAGCAGTCCATGTGTGTCAGGCTCGGCTCACTGGTGGCTTTCATTTTCTTAGCAGTGTGCTCTGAGGTAGTAGGTAGAACCAGAGGGCTTGTGGCAGAAAAATAGGAGGCATTTATACCAAGGTTACTATCTGGGACACGTTCAGCCTGCTCTATCTTCCTTTTCCGACAGGGCAGAACAATGGAGGAAGGGGTCACTGCCAATGCCGTCTGTGCTCTCCCAAGCAGGTGGCAGCCAGGGATGGAGTGCTGGAGCAGAAAATGGTCAATTCGGGCCTTCAGGGAGGGGTGAGGCAGGGGCTGAGAGTGTGGAGTAAAAGCTACTCCTGTGAAAGGGTCACTGGGCACTCGGCCCCATGTGGCTTCGCTGTGGTTACACTTCTCCAGCGTGCTCTGGTCGATGACCTTGCCTGAGGGCAGCAGCACGGGACAAGGCATGATCTCCAGGGTGATGGGATCCAGGAACTCCTCAGGCACATCCTGAATGCTCTCAGCCAGCTTCTGCAGGCTGGAGGGGGCCTGCTGGCTCTCAGACTGGTCCCCTGGGTCACAGTCACTTTCCATGGGCAAGGTTGGGGCCTGCAGAGCCATGTCCTGAGGAAGGCTCTCTGAGGCAACCAGCAGGACGCTGTCTATCACCTCCTGGGAGCAGGTCTTGGCTGGCTGACCCCATACTTCCAACCGCCTGATACACGGGACACTGCCGCCTGTCATATGGGTGATACAGATCCTTAGATGGGCCACGTGGCTAAGGGAAAGAGCCCCTTTATTCCAGAGCTCCTGGGCCACAACAGCAGGGAAGGGGAGTGTGGCTTCCATTGGGCTAAAAGGGGGCCTGGCCTTGAAGCCCCTATGGCTAAATACCACTTGGCTCTGGTTTTTCAGTAAGACTTTGCCTACCAAGGTGAATGTCTCCTTATCTGGGAGAGATGGCTCGGCTGGGCCCAGGGTCCGGCACTGGGGCGTACTCCAAGACACTCTGCTAGATGAGGCAGATGTGTACATTTCCAGGCCTGTGATGTTCTGACCTCCCCCAGCTGTGAGGTCTATGTTGATCCTGCAGATTTCCACATTAAAGGGAAATGAAACTGTCACACACACTGGTGGCTTAATGAAATACTCCGTCCTGAAACCATGACTTCTCTTTGTGAGATCTTCAGAGATGAGATTTTCTACTTCATAACCATCAGCTGATATCTAGATTTAATAAAAAAATGAGACACAATGATCCAAATGAAGACAACTTGTCACTTGTAAGAAAACTCTTAAGCCTGAGGTTCCTCATTTTAAAATTTCCTCAATTAAACTGAATTGCCCAAGATTTTTTTGCAGGCACCCAATATCAGATCGAAGGCCAAGGGCAACCATGTCCCCAAGTATTCCCCAACCTTAAAAATATGAGCAAACTGAGCTGGGTATGGTGGTACACACCTGTAGTCCCAGCCACTTGGGAGGCTGAGGCAGGAGGATCCCATTAGCCCAGGAATTAGATAGGCCTGGGCAACATAGCAAGACCCTGTATCTCCACCCCCCCAAAAAAAGCAAGCAAGAAAATCCTGCCCAATCCAACCAAAACTCTTCAAAACAATATCTGGGGAGAGAATGGCGGGGGAGAGTGTTTCTACCTTTGCTATGACTTTGACAAGACTTGAGATTGATCATCAAAGAATAAAGAGTGCAATTATTAAAATAAGTATTAAGGTTCTTTATTTAAAAAAAAAAAAAAAAAAAAAGAGTACAGTGGAGAACCCTGCACAAAATGCTTCACAGCTCACCTCATCACGGTGCTGTGTGTGATTCTAGAGGCGAGCCTGCCCCATGCTTATCTAAATACCATCTGATGGAATCTAAAGTCACGAAGTTTAAGTGCAGTAAGCCTGAATCAAATCCACACACACAAGGCAGGAAATGATGAAACACATGACAAAGATATCATATATTTATGTGCATATATTTATTTTGTTTACCTTGTTGCAGTGAATTCTTGGTCTGAACTGTGGAAGGCAAAGATTTATTACCATCTTTGTGGCCAAGAGGAAAGCTTCCAAGCATCAGAAGCAGCCTTAAATAAGAAATAAAACAATATTAGAAAATTTTAAATTCAATTCTAAACTTTCAGAAGTTGATTCCCAAGAGAATCAAACAGGATAGCAACAAAAACTTTAACACATACACAGTCACAGTCTATACTCACTTTCCTTATATCCTATACAAGACCTTGGGGGAAAAATCAGTCACTAAAAAATTACAGGGAAGACTTCTATGGCAGGCTCAACAGGTTGGCAAAGACTGCCAGTTCTCTGGCCAACAGCTGTCCCAAAGACCCAATGGAGGCAAGACCCATCAGCTGTGCTGAGGGTCCCAATAGAAAGGGAGTAGCAAAAGTAGCTGAACTCAGAGAAAGGACAGAGTGCTCAGAATGGAAAGGGTTACAAAAAATAATTATAGTGGTGGTAAGTATCTTTATCATTTAACACTTGTCAATGCAATTATGTTTTCTTATTAAAATGAAAACAAGTCAAAAACATCATTATTAAGAAACAGAAAATTTATTAGAGGCCAGGTGTGGTGGCTCACACCTGTAATCCCAACACTTTGGGAGGCTAAGGTGGTAGAATCGCTTGAGCCCAGAAGTTCCAGAGCAGCCTGGGAAACACAGTTGGTCTTACTGTAGAGACCCCATCTCTACAACAAAAAGTTGTAGAGGGGTCTTGCTGTTTGATTTGCACCTGTAGTCACAACTATTTGGGAGACTGAGGTGGGAAAATCACTTGAGCTCAGGAGTTCAGGGCTGCAATGAGCTAGGATCACACCACTGGATTCCAGCCTGGGTGACAGAGTGAGACCCTGTCTCAAAGGAAAAAAAGAAAAGAAGAAAAAAAGGAAGGACAGAAGGAAGGAAGGGAGTTGGGGAGGGGCAGAAAGAAAGAAAAGAGAGAGAAAGAGGAAGGAAGGGAGGGAGGAAAGAGAGAGAGGGAGGAAAAGAAAGAAAGAAAATATTAGGGTTGGGAAGCACCTTAAAAGGACATCTAGGCCGGGCACAGTGGCTCAGGCCCGTAATCCCAGCACTTTGGGAGGCCAAGGCAGGTGGATCACCTGAGGTCGGAAGTTCGAGACTAGCCTGGCCAACATGGTAAAACCCCATCTCTACTAAAAATACAAAAAGCAGGTGAATGTGGTGGCCGGCACCTGTAATCCCAGCTACTTGGGAGGCTGAGGCAGGAGAATTGCTTGAACCCAGGAGGTGAAGGTTGCAGTGAGCTGAGATTACGCCACTGCACTCTAGCTAGCCTGGGCAACAGGAGCAAACCTCCATCTCACAAAAAAAAAAAAGGCATCTTATGCAAGTAGTCATTTTAATGGCCAATTCCAATGGCTTCTGGAAACTCTCTAGAGAAGCAGGAGAGGCTGGGCATGGTGGCTCACACCTGTAATCCAAGCACTTTGGAGGCCAAGGTGGGCGGATCACCTGAGGTCAGGAATTCAAGACCAGCCTGATCAACATGGTGAAACCCTGTCTTAAAAAAAAAAAAGAAGCAGGGGAGTCACTGGAAAACACCCCTCCCAGTGGCAGATCTCTCCAGTGGATCTCAACTCCTTGGTGAGGCCGGCCAGCCATTTATGCTTTTTCCTCTGACAGTCATGGCCATGAAAAATCACGTAAGTCCAACAGGGATAGGGCCACCCTCTGAACCCCTTTTGTTGTCATAATCAGTAGGGGCCACTGGCAGGGGTCAGGCGTACTGGGCGTCCTGCAACGTTTGAGTGGAGAGTTGCTGCACAGTGAAGATCTGCCATGGGACTTGCAAATGTCTGTTATCTCAGCCCCTAACTCAGTTTTACATATAAACACAAAGTATTTTTAAACATGGTTTTCATATATGCTAAATTTTCTAGGATAGAAACTTTCATGTAGGCCATAAGAAGGTCATATTTTGTTTTGTTCAGAACTTTACTAAGAGATGCCCACCATTTATGAAAATCACATCACTGAAAGCAAAGCTCTCCACCTTCATCAGTCTGCATTCGCAGCGGTGTGCATTCCACATGCTCCTGCATGATGGTAAAAGCTTCTGAACAAGTCTTTATGTCTTCTAGTATGGTCACACCCAACATTTACACATGAGAACAAATTTTATTATCGTACCTAAAAATTTTTCCTTTACAGTACTGTTAGGGCATTCTCTCTCTCTCTCTCTCTCTCTCTCTCTCTCTCTCTCTCTTCTCTCTCTCTCTCTCTCTCTCTCTCTGTGTGTGTGTGTGTGTGTGTGTGTGTGTATCTATACACATTGTTTTTTACAAATAATGTACATAAGTAGGTTATACTATTTGGCTTTAAGCTCATGATAGAAGAAACGTGAATCTCATGGAGTAGAGAGCCCTGGCCTAAAGCCTCCAGTTCTTTGTGAGCCTGTGTTGAAACTCCTAGTGCTTTCCACTTTGAGGCACACACACCATTGCTTTGCCAGAGAATTTTAGAATCTGGCCAGGACTAAAGTTTCTACAATTCCTTTTCTGAAAGATTACATTAACAACGTCTCCAGGCTTCTGACACCTTTCTTGTTCTCCACAATAAGTAAAAATCAATGAAGTATCTGATGCATTGCATCTGCAAATATCCTCGGAAGCCCTGTAGTTACCTCTTTTTGGCCAGGACACCAGCACTCATTCAGAGCAGCATTCCTCCCAGCTTCCCTGCCCACCTAGTGCTGCAGCTTTCTGTTGGTTTTAAATGTAAAACTAAGCCATTCACTTTAACTCAATATAGGACCATTAAAATAAATATATAGCCAAACCAAGGAAATAAAACATTCCTCCTTTGAAAGGCAAGCCTAGGATGCCAAAGGAAAGCACAATACGCTACTGACATAGATGATACAGGCATAGGCAGAACTGCACTGGCCACAGGCAAATGGCTGAGGCTAGGGGGCTCCAGGGTTGAGAGGGTTTTCTTTTCACTGCCCCAGGCAGTTCCCTCCTCTCTTCTTGGCCCTGACAGACAGCCAAGAAAAAACAAAGCCAGGCAGAGTGGCTCTCACATCTATAATCTGAACACTTTGGGAGGCTAAGGTGAGAGGATCACTTGAGTTTGAGGTCAGCCCAGGGAACACAGTAAGACACCATCTTTACAAAAAAAATTAAAAGATGAATTAGGTGTGGTGGCACACACCTCTAGTCCTAGCCACCTGGGAGGTGGAGGCAAGAGGATCATTTGAGGCCAGGAGTGCAAGGTTACATATAGTGAGCTATGACTGTGCTACTGTACTCCAGCCTGAGTGACAGAGTGAGACCCTGTCTCAAAAAATAAAAGAGTCCTTCTAGACTTAAATGAGGCTATTATGCTCTATGATATAGAAATGTGGAACACTGACTGCCCTTTCCAACAGGCATTATATCAGACCTGAAATTAAGGAAAACCTTGGTCTGCCCTTAGCTACTTCTTCCCACCTTTGTGTGGAAGTGAGTCAGCCTTCTGTTCAAGTATCTCAGCTCATGAGACTTCTCGACCTGCCTCAGGGCTGCCAACTGCCCCAGTCAACTACAAAAGCATATGGACCTAATCCTGACCAGAAACAGACCACCTGCTCTCCACAGCACTCTTCAAAATATTACAGAAGAGTGTTCAGTCCAACATCATTACATTCTCCTTGGTGCTGGCCTAAGTGGCTTCTCCTGCCTCTTGCCTGGCACTCCTCGTGGCTGCTGCAAATCTTATCCCACACCACTATCTTAACAGATTTCTCAGCAGTTTTGATCCTCACCAGTTGCAAAAATAAATGTAACACATTTATAAAAATTCAGTGGCCGACTTGTGAAGATTCATAAGACACGAGGGTAGCAGGACACATCAGGTGAGAACCATAATTTTAATCTCTAAAATATACCACTCCACTGAGCTGACCCTCAGACCAGTGCAAGGGCCTATCCTCATGTTCATCCCAGCCACAACCATCACTATCCTCACCATACCCTGCAAATACTCTTCACCAAGCTGCTCACTGGCATTGTGTGGTCCATTAGCAAGGAACTTCAATAAGAAACAGCTCTATAAAGTCAGTTACTGTTTTGTTTGCTGGACAAAATGATCATTGTCTATTCTACATGGTATCCTCTCTTCGAGACCTATAGAAAATTTTCAATTTGGTCTCAGCACTAGAAGAGTTATTTTTCCCAAGCAACTTAATATTTTGTGGTATGAATATGGATCATATTCCTTCTTGACTCAGCCTGCTAGAAAGCTCCGAATAAAATCTGTGGCCCATCCCTCACATTTCTCTCTGCCTGAATTATTTATTGTTATGTAATAGAGTATAATATGAAACCTAGCTTAAAATAATTTTGGAACAACGTGGGGTATAAATAGGCTGGGCAAAGGGGCTCACATCTGTGATCCTAGTACTCTGGGAGACCAAGGCAGGAGGACTGCTTGAAGCCAGAAGTTTGAGACCACTCTAGGCAACAAAGTGAGATGCCACCTCTACAAAAAATTTTTAAAATATTAGCTGGGCATGGTGGCATGTGCCCACAGTCCCAGCTACTCAGGAGTATGGCTTGAGGCCAGGAGTTTGAGGCTACTTTTGCGAGACATTTAGGTTGTTTACATCTTTTTTTTAAGACAGGGTCTCACTATGTTGTCCAGGATAGAGTCCAGTGGCTATTCACAGGTGCCATCACAGTTCACTGCAGCCTCAAATTCCTGAGCTCAAGCAATCCTCCCACCTGAGTGCCTCAAGTACCCAAGTACCTGGGACTACAGGTATAGGTCACCAAACCCAACTTGTTTGCAACTTTTTTTTTTTTTAAATAAAGACAGGGTTTCACCATGTTGGCCAGGCTGGTCTTGAACTCCTAACCTCAGGTGATCCGCCCGCCTCGGCCTCCCAAAGTGCTCAGATTACAGGCGTGAGCCACTGCGCCCAGCCATTTGCAACTTTTTACTACTACTACATTAAGATAAAATCTTGGCTGGGTGTGGTAGCTCACGCCTGTAATCCCAGCACTTTGGGAGGTTGAGGCGGGTGGATCACCTGAAGTCAGGAGTTCAAGACCAGCCTAGAAATCCCGCCTCTACTAAAAATACAAATTAGCCAGGCATGGTGGCACACACCTCTAATCACAGCTACTTGGGAGGCTGAGGCAGGAGAATCGCTTGAACTCAGGAGGCTGAGGTTGTGGTGAGCTGAGATAGTGCCAATGCACTCCAGCCTGGGCAATAAGATCGAAAACCCGTCTCAAAAAAAAAAAAAAAAAGAATAAAATCTTAAGCAGATTTTTTTGTCATTTTTTTTTCCTTTGGTCTTAGTACAATTTTGACTTTTTAACTTAAGGGGTCCTACATGTTTCTACTTAAGGTTGCTATTTATGAAAGGTTCTTCTTACCCCATTAATTTTTCTAGCTAGTCACTGCTATTTAGAAAAGCTTTTCACTTTGGCATCTTTATTGTATTTTCTTATTAACTCTTACTGATTTTAACATACTTTCAGTTTGTTTTCTTGGTTTTTTTTTTTTTTTTTTTTTTTACAACCCTATTAACTAGATAACAATGAGAATTCCTTCCTCAAAATGATAACTCTTCTCATTTTACTGCACTAACTAGAACTTCTGGAATTACACATAACAGTAAAAGAGTTGCCACCCTTGTTTATGCCCATTAGAAAATGCATCTTTGAACATAATGCTGATTGTTAGACTAAAATATCATCTTTATGTTAATAAAGCATTCTAATTTTCATAGTTTTGAAAGTCAGGCATATGCTCTGAATTCTGATTTTTCTCTGTATGTTGTCTTTTATTATTTATCTTATCTGACAGACTAATGGGATACATTAACACATTTTTCTAATTTTAGACCACCCTTTTTATTCCCAGGAGAGATTCTATTTAGTTGTGGCAGATTGTTCTTTAAATGTACTGGACCACTGAATTTGTTTTGCTCATAATTTTAGATGGAATATCATTACACATTGGTGGAACATTCACAAGCCCTGTGCTAGGCACTGGAGTACAGAGATAAAAATGAAATGGCAGTGAAACTATTCTGTATTATATTGTAATGGTAGATACATAACATTATACATTTGTTCAAAACCTATAGAATCATACAACACAGGCCGGGCATGGTGGTCACATCTATAATCCCAGCACTTTGGGAGGCTGAGGTGGGCAAAGCACTTGAAGTCAGAAGTTCAAGGTCAGCCTGCTCAGCATGATGAAACCCCATCTCTATTAAAAACACAAAATTAGCCTGGCGAGGTGGCAAGCACCTGTAATTTCAGCAACTGGAGAGGCTGAGTCAGAAGAATTGCTTGAACCCGGGAGGCAGAGGTTGCTGTGAGCTGAGATTGAGCCACTGCAGTCCAGCATGGGCAATAGAGTGAGACACCGTCTCAAAAAAACAAACTTTAAAAGGCCAAGCATGGTGGCTCACATCTGTAATCCCAGCACTTTGGAGCACTTAGGGACGCCAAGGCATGAGGATCACTTGAGGCCAGGAGTTCAAGACCAGCCTGGTCAAAATGGTAAAACCCCATCTCTACTAAAAATACAAAAATTAGCCAGGCATGGTGGTGCATGTCTGTAATGCCACCTACTCGGGAGTCTGAGGCAGGACAGTCACTTGAGCCCAGGAAGCAGAGGCTGCAGTGAGCCGGGATCGTGCCACTACACTCCACCCTGGGCAACAGAGCAAGATCCTGTCTCAAAACAAAACAAACACAAAGAATTATATAGCACAAAGAATGAACCTTAAACCATAAACTTAATAATAATTTACCAATATTGGCTCATCAATTGTAAGAAATGTACCACACTAATGTAAGATGTTAATAGCATGAATAATGCTCAATTTGTATGTAAATCTAAAAATGTTCTAAATTATAAGATGTATTCATAATAATAATAACAAAGAAATGGCTGGGTGAGGCTGGACACAGTTGCTCATACCTGTAATCCCAGCAGTTTGGGAGACTGAGGTAGGCAGATCACTTGAGGTCGAGTTCGAGACCAGCCTGGCTAACATGGTGAAACCCCATCTCTACTAAAAATACAAAAAATTAGCCAGGTGTGGTGGCAGGTGCCTGTAATCCCAGCTACTCAGAAGGCTGAGGCTGGAGAATGGCTGGAACGTGGCGGCAGAGGTTGCAGTGAGCCAAGATGGTGTCTTTGCACTCCAGCCTGGGTGACAGAGCAACCTCTGTCTCAAAAAAAACAACAAAAAAAGAAATGGCTGAGTGGGCTGGCGTATACCTATAAATTTCCAGAAGTTCATGACCAGCCTAGGCAACATAGCTTAGTATCTTAAAAAAAAAATTAAATTAAAAGAGTAATAATGAAGAATTATTGGGGTAAAAAGTGATTGAAAACAACTCAGGACTGGAGATCAAACTGAAATACGCAAATTGAAACAAATGAGCATGTTGTCACAGGAGAATGGCAGATATTTTTAAAGAATATCTTACAAATGGTATCTGTTTCTGTGGGAAATAGTGATGTCCAATAAGACTCTGGTTGTTATCAAAGTCTTTTTTTTTTTTTTTTAGATGGAGTCTTGCTTTGTTACCCAGGCTAGAGTGCAGTGGCACGATCTTGGCTCACTGCAACCTCCACTTCCCGGGTTCAAGAAATTCTTCTGCCTCAGCCTCCCGAGTAGCTGGGATTATAGGTATGCACCACTACATCCAGCTAATTTTTAGTAGAGATGGGGTTTCACCACATTGGCCAGGCTGGTCTCAAACTCCTGACTTCATGATCTGCCAGCCTCAGCGTCCTGAAGTGCTGGCATGAGCCACCAAGCCTGGCCACTATCAAAGTCTTTAACAGGTATAATCTCACCATCTATCTTGTTCCAATACTCTGGACTTTTAAGGTCAGATGCCTCCTCCCTTAACACTTAATCCAGAAAAGAAATACTGGCTCGACATATGAAAATGCAAACAGCCTAGCCCAGAAAGACTCTCTCCCCAGTTCTGCTGAGGAAATGGCTGTGTAACTTGAACTCACCGCAAACACTGTCCAGTAAATATTTACAAAGCATAGCCACTTTCTCCAGATATGGCATCTAAGTACAAGAAAGAGAAGGCATGGGCATATATTAATCCGAAACCTCAGATCATGGCTAATGAGCCCTGCTTTCAGAGAATTAGCTTGGAGACAGATAATAATGGCATTGTAAGATGGCAATACAGGTTTATAAGAAAAAAAAGAATATAAAATAGTAGACACTCTTGTACCTACCACCTAGATTTAGCAAATATTAACATTTTGCTATGTTTGCTTCTGATTTCAGTGTTAAAAGCAATATTCAAGAGATAAAAACAAAACCCAGCACCCATCTTATTTCCTCTCCCTTTTTGCCAAGGGATAAGCTCTTTTTTTCTTTCTTTTTTTTTTTTTGGAGGGTGGGGGTGAAAACAGGCTCTCACTCCCATGCCCAGGCTGGAGTGCAGTGGTGCAATCTTGGCTTGCTGCAACCTCGACCTCCAGGGCTCCAGTGATCAGTGATTCTCCTACCTCAATCCCCCAAGTACCTAGGATTACAGGTATGCACGACCACATCCGGCTAATTTTTTTTTGGTAGAGATGAAGTTTCACCATGTTGCCCAGGCTGTTCTCAAACTCCTGGGCTCACGCAATTCACCCACCTTGGCCTCCCAAAGGACTGAAATTACAGGCACGAGCCACTGGGCCCGGCTGAAGTAAGCTCTATCTAATGTTGTCTGTCATTCAAATCAGTATAGGTATGCATATATATATATATATATATATATATATATATATAAACGACATGTAGTTATATATTTTAATGTACCTTAATGATAGTACGTATATCATCTTGCAACTTGTTTTCCATTAAGCATATTAAGGTTTTCCATATTGAAATGTTTATATCCAGTGTATTCATTTTAACTTCCTCATATTCAATTATATGACTAAAACAGTTTCTCCATTGCCCTATTACTTATGTTGTTTATTTCTTACTATGAAAAAAATGCTGCAATAAATATTCTCTACAAATCTTCTTGTGGGAAAAAAAAGAAATGAATGGTTTTCTCTGTGAGTCTTGAGACAATAAAGACTTTTTTTTTCTTGAGACGGAGTCTTGCTCTGTAGCCCAGGCTGGAGTGTAATGCCGTGATCTCAGCTCACTGCAACCTCCGCCTCCCAGGTTCAAGCAATTCTCCTGCCTCAGCCTCCTGAGAAGCTGGGATTACAGGCGCCCGCCACTGCGCCTGGCTAATTTTTGTATTTTTAGTAGAGACAGGGTTTCACCATGTTGGCCAGGCTGGTTTCCAACTCCTGACCTCAGATGATCTGCCTGCCTCGGCCTCCCAAAGTGCTGGGATTATAGGTATGAGCCACTGTGCCTGGCCAATAAAGACTTCTTTCTAACAGTGATTATATAATTGAACATATGCTTGAACCTGGGAGGCGGAGGTTGCAGTGAGCCAAGATGGCACCACTGCACTCCAGCCTGGGCAACAGAGTGAGATCCTGTCTCAAAAAAAAAAAAAAAAAAAAAAAGGCAGGCGTGGTGGCTCAAACCTGTAATCCCAGCACTCTGGGAGGCCAAGGCAGGTGTATCACTTGAGGTCAGGAGTTCAAGACCAGCCTGGCCAACATGGTGAAGCCCCATCTCGACTAAAAATACAAAAGTTAGCCGGGCATGGTGGCAGACACCTGTAATCCCAGCTACTTGGGAGGCTGAGGTAGGAAAATTGCTTGAACCCAGGAGGCAGAGGTTGCAGTTAGCAGACACTGTGCCACTGCATTCCAGCTTAGGCAACAAAAGTGAAACTCTGTCTAAAATAATATTAATAATTATATATATATGTAATACAATATAAAGGTTTGCAACAGAACTTTCTGCAGATGACATTCAGAGTGGGAAAAGATGGCCTAGATCAATGTTTTTCAATTTGTGGTTTCTGAAATCAAGTAATGTGTTAAAGAGAAGAAATAACTATTGGATAACATTGAAAGGAAAAAAAAAACAAAGAAATAACTAGAAGAGAACACAAAATATGAAGGTGCACACAGTATGAATACGCCATGAAATTGCTTCAGTTTTGTACAAACATATTTAACAAATCCATGTATTTCATCTAATATAAAATGTATTTCTTGCAGTGACTTGACAAAAAATTTTTTTTTCTGAAAAACATTGGTGAAAAGTTTTGGCCAAAACATTGGTCAACTCAGGGCAGAATTCACAGAAGTACCATGTGAACTCGGGATGACTAGGACACATGCCTGATCTCATGGACAACTCTGAAGCAGGACAGACACTACATACTAATGCTACCACAGACTGCAGACTATAGGAGCCAAGAGGTGAGAACATGAACAAAATGGAAGGAGTCCTGGAGAAAGGGATCAGTAAGTATTAAGGCACAGAGGAGGGAAGTGTGAGGCAGGTTCAGGAAATGCTGAATATGCCACTTAGCTAGAGAGCTGGAGTGGAAGCCAGCACTAGGAAGGCAAATGGAGCCAGATGAGGAAGGCCTTGAATGTCATGCCAAGAAGTTGAGATTACTTCACTTAGTGGGCTGAGGTAGTGTTTCTCCAAATTGCAGGTTGAGAATTAAGAATTTAAATTACTGAGCCATAACTAGTTTTAAAAATTAAGTAGAACAGAAAATGTCAGCATGCACCACATCGGTTTTGTTTCAGTTACATATATATATGAACACACAGACACACGCATTTATTCATTCAGGGTTTTGCTGTAAAAGTTATTTCTTACTAAAGGTTGTAGTTTTTTAAAAAAAAAAAAAAAAAGGTCTGAAAGCTACTGGTCAGAAATAAGTCATAGAAGGCTTACAACCAGAGAGAGAAATGACACTAATCAAAAGTCTGCCATTAACCTCCTAGATGGCAACAGCAGTTCTGAACCACTTAGAGGCAATTCACCCTTCAAGAGGTTTCCCTTTCCTCTGGCTGATGTGTTCCCCACTATCTTTTCTGTACTATATGAGGGGCTCCTTGCAAATGGCTTCCTGAAGATATCAAAGATGAGTGCCAAGGTACTAACTACTTGGGAATAAACTGGTAGTCGCAGTTTTTCCTTTGGCATTTTCTTCCTTTAGTTTTTCTCTTTTTATCCTTTTTTTTTTTCTTTTTGAGGAAGAGGCATTCTTTAAAAGGAGAAAAATGAACTATGCATAACGTATTACTGAGCATCTCAAAAAGATTTCAAAGCTACTTTCTAAGAAATTGTTTATTTTTTTTTTTATTATTATTATTATTTTTTGAGACAGTGTCTCTCCATTGCCCAGGCTGGAGTGCAGTGACGCAATCTAAAAAAAAAAAAAAAAATCTTATTAAGCTTTTAAAGATAATTGTGGACTCATGTAGTTGTAAGAAACAATACAGAGAGATGGAGAGATACCACATATGCTTTACTCAGTTTCCCCCAATAGTAACATCCTTTTTTTTTTTTTGAAACAGAGATTCATTCTTGTCACCCAGGCTGGAGTGCAGTGGCGCAATCTTGGCTCACTGCAACCTCCACCACGTGGTTTCCAGGGATTCTCCCATCTCAGCTTCCCGAGTAGCTGGTATTACAGGTGCCTGCCACCATGCCTGGCTAATTTTTGTATTTTTATTAGAGATGGGGTTTCACCATGTTGCCCAGTCTGGTCTTGAACTCCTGACTTCAGGTGATTCACCCACCTCAGCCTCCCAAAGTGTTGGGATTACAGGCATGAGCCACTGAGCCTGGCTGTAACATCTTGCATAGCTATACAACTTCATAATCAGCCTACTGATACTGATAATTATCCACTGATTTTCAGATTTCACCAGGTCTGCATGCATTCGTTTGTGCCTATCTAATTAGTTCGATGCAATTTTACTCTATGTGCAAAGTTGTGTAATCACAACTGTTGTCAAGATACAGAATACTTTTATCACAAGAATTTCATGTGTTATCCTTTAAAAAGTCTTTTATTGCCGGGCACAGGGCTCACACCTGTAATCCCAGCACTTTGGCGGGACAAGACGACTGCAATCCCAACACTTTGGGAGGCTAAATCACGAGGTCAAGAGATCGAGACCATCCTGGCTAACACGGTGAAAACCTGTCTCTACTAAAAATACAAAAAATTAGCGTGCATGGTGGCAGACGCCTGTAATCTCAGCTACTGAGGAGGCTGAGACAGCAGAATTGCTTGAACCCAGCAGGCAGAGGTTGCAGTGAGCCAAGATCGTGCCATTGCATCCAGCCTGGGCAATAGAGCAAGACTCCATCTCAAAAAATAATAATAAAATAAAATAAATAATTTTATCTTATAAATCCAAATACTGTACTTCCACAGAAGTCTTGAAATTTTTCATTCAGATCTAAGCCTTGACTGAAGACTCCAGTTAAGCTCACTGCCCACATTATAAGAAACAAACTTCAATGACATGTTTAGTCTTGGCATTCATGTCACATAAATAATATAACTATGCAGGAAAATGCAAAATTATATGTAGACTGGGCGTGGTAGCTCACACCTGTAATCCTAGGACTTTGGGAGGCCAAGGTGGGCGAATCACTTGAGGTCAGGAGTTTGAGACTAGCCTGGCCAACATGATAAAACCCAGTCTCTACTAAAAACACAAAAATTAGCTGGGTGTGATGGTGGGTGCCTGTTATCCCGGCTACTTCGGAGGCTGAGGCATGAGAATCACTTGAACCCAAGAGGTAGACGTTACAGTGAGCCAAGATCACATTCAGGCCTGCACTCCAGCCTGGGGGACAAAGCAAGACTCCATTTCAAAAAAAAAAAAGTATGTAGAAACAAAAAGAACACAAAACTTATAGAAGTATTATGATCATACGCTGGGCGTAGTAGCTCACGCTTGTAATCCCAACACTTTGGGAGGCCAAAGTGGGCAGACCACTTGAGGTTAAGAGTTTGAGATAAACATGGCCAACATGGTGAAACCCCATCTCTACTAAAAATACAAAAATTAGCCAGGCATGGTGGCGCATGCCTGTTGCCCCAGCTACTCAGGAGGGTGAGGTGACAGAATCACTTGAACCTGGGAGGCAGAGGTTGCAGTAAGCTGGGATCACACCACTGTACTCCAGCCTGGGCTACAGAGCGAGCCTCTGTCTTTAAAAAAAAAAAAAAAAGTATTATGATGGTACATTTGTTAAAAAAATCTACATCTAGGAATATGTATACATAAATAGTTTGAGAGGTAATGGTGGACATGCAGAAATTTAAATATGCAATGTACTAGGGTAGTGGGATAAGCTGTTCTTTTTTTCCCTTTACGTATTTAAAGTTGATGTATGCCTGAGGTCTCAGGATGACAGCAAAGACTCAGATTTATGTCCAGAGTACTTTTTGCAGCTGGCAGCACTCAGGCTCAGAAAGGGAAGTGCACAGGAAGGGCCAAGAAGGGATCCAGGAGTTCAGTTACCAACTGTCTTGGTACACCCATAGCTAAGGAGTTTTCTAGAACATGGTACTTTTGGTGATAAACCAGGAAAGTCCTAGGCAAACCTGGAAGAGCTGGTTGCCCTGTCTGGAAGATTGTTGTCTGTGCTTCCTTAGAGCTTGAAGCAACCAAACAAACCTTTCGTTTTTGCTGTTGAGGTTTAGAACCTGGGGGTAGGGAAGTGCAGAAGGATAATTTAGAAGAATGTAAGGTGACCACGACACTTTCTGAAAACCTCAGCATCCGGCTTCCTTCAGCCCACAAAGTTACCATAGCTGTGTTATACAATCTCATTTTGAGTCTCATAAAGATGTACTGAAAAGTAATTCGGGCAGACACATGTATTTTAAAGACTAGTCTCAAACAGGTTACAGAGGGGAAAAAAAAGAAGAAAAGATTACCTGTCAAATAAGAGAAAAGCATTTCACCTCAAAGAGTGGGTGGAATACCAATGCACTGAGCAGTTTCATAAATTGGGCACTTCAGCTTTTAAAGAAGTGCAATACTTCTTATAATTTCTAAATTGAGTTACCTGTCCATCCATGAAAAAAGTTTGACTCATATGCCTTTATCTTAGAACTAGTTAAAATGAAAGACATCTGTCCCAGCCCATCCTACACGGTTACACACCAGTGAGAGGTGTGCAAAAAGACCACAGCACAGGTGAGGGCCCCAAAGAAGCCTGCAGTTTTATAGCACACAGAGGCAAGTCACTCTCCAAGGGCTTAACATGTGCTAGGCACAAGCAGATAGTTTTTACCATTTATTTATTTTGAGATGGAGTTTCGCTCTTGTTGCCCAGGTTGGAGTGCAGTGGCGTGATCTCGGTGCACTGCAACCTCTGCCTCCCAAGTTCAAGCAATTCTCCTGCCTCAGCCTTCTGAGTAGGTGGGATTAGAGGCACTCACCACCATACCCAGCTAATTTTTTTGTATTTTTAGTAGAGATGGGGTTTCACCATGTTGGCCAAGCTGGTCTTGAACTCCTGACCTCAGGTGATCCACCCACCTTAGCCTCCCAAAGTGCTAGGATTAAAGGGGTGAGCCACTGTTCCAGTCTATGGAGTCTTGCTGTGTCACCCAGGCTGGAGTGCAATGGCACAATCTTGGCTCATTGCAACCTCCGACTCCCAGATTCAAGTGATTCTCCTGCCTCAGACTCCTGAGTAGCTGGAATTACAGGCATGCACCATCATACCCAGCTAAATTTTGTATTTTTAGTAGAGATGGCATTTCACCATGTTGGCCAGGCTGGTCTTGAACTCTTGACCTTGTGATATGTCCCTCAGCCTCCCAAAGTGCTGGGACTACAGGCGTGAACCACTGTGTCTGCCTCAGAGTTTTTACTTTTTTTTTTGAGATAGGGTGTCACTCTGTTGCCCAGGCTGGAGTACAATGGTGCAATCTCGACTCACAGCAACCTCCACCTCCCAGGCTCAAGCGATTCTCCTGCCTCAGCCTCCCAACTAGGTGGGATTATAGGTGCATGCCACCACATTCAGCTAATATTTTTCTCTTTTTTGAGATGGAGTCTTGCTCCATCACCCAGGCTCCCAGACTGCAGTGCAATGGTGGGATCTCAGCTCACTGCAACCTCTGCCTCCCCCAGTAACTGGGATTACAGGCACACACCACTACGCCTGGTTAATTTTTGTATTTTTAGCAGAGAGATTTCACCATGTTGGCCAGGCTGGTCTCAAACTCCTAATCCCAAGTGATCTGCCTACCTCGGCCTCCCAGAGTGCTGGGATTACAGGTGTGAGCCACCATGTCTGCTGAATCATCTGTATTTCTAAACACTCACAATGAACAATTCATAAAAGAGGTTTTAAAAACAATTCCATCTACAATAGCATAAAAAAGAATAAAATAATTAGGAACAAAGTTAACATCTGGGAACAGTGGCTTACACCTATAATCCCAGCACTTTGGGAGGCTGAGGTGAGAAGATCACTTGAGGCCAGGAGATTGAGACCAGCCCTGACTGCAGAGTGAGACTGCATCTCTACCAAAAATAGAAAAATTAGCCAGCAATGGTAGTGTACACCTGGAGTATCAGCTACTTGGGAGGCTGAGGCTGGAGCACTGCTTGAGTCCAGGATTTGAGGCTGCAGTGAACTACAATCACATCACTGCACTCCAGCCTAGGTGACAGAGTGAGACCCTGTATCAAACAAAACAAATCAAAACAAAACAAAAAACCAAGATGTAAGATTTATACACTGAAAACTATAAAACATTGCCGAAAGAATTAAAAATCTAAATAAATTGAAAGATATACCATAATTATGGATTAGAAGACTTAATATTGTTAAGATGGCAACATTCCCCAAAGCAAACAACAAATTCAGTACTGTCCCTATCAAAAGCCCAATGGCTTTTCTTGCAGAAATGAGCAAGCTGATCCTAAAACTCACATGGAAGTGCAAAGACCATGAGTAGCCAAAACAATATTGAACAGTAACAAAGCTGGAAGATTCATATTTCCCAGTTGTGTGGTACTGGCCTAAGAACAGATGAATGCCATAGAAATGAAAATCCATGAATAACCTCCCACATGTATGGTCAACTGATTTGACACGGATACCAAAACACTTCAGTGGGGAAGAATGGTCTCTTCAACAAACAATGCTGGGACAACTAGATCTCCACGTGCAAAAGATGAAGTTGGACTGTCCCCTCAGGCTACATACAGAAACTAACTCCACGTGGATCAAACACCTAAACACAAAGAGTGCAAACTATCAGAAGACATAGGGGTACATCTCCCTGACCGTGGATTTGGCAATGGTTTCTCAGATGTGATACCAAAAGCACAAGCAACAAAAGAAAAAATAATAAAGTGGACTTCCACATTAAAAACAAAAAGTGAAGATAACTCACAGAATGAGAGAAACTATTTGCAAATCACACATATTGTATCTGTTCTTTATATTATGTTACTTATATATATACGATCTCCTTGTTTGTGCTCTAAAACAACCAAACCTGAATCCCACTGGACTTCCTAATATAACACGTAGCATATTTCCTTCCCATCTGAGCTACTTGCCATGAAAACCATTCTGCCTAAGCATCAGACTTGGGAACCACTGGCCCAACATGTGCTTATGAATTCTATTCTTCTAAGTCCAATTTTAAGAAGAAAATTATGAGGGTAGGGTGAGTTTATGCAAGACAAGTAGAAATGTGGAAGAGGGAGCTAAGAGAAATACATTAAAATCACTAATTCTGAAATGGCTCTTTAAAGCAAGAAGAATCAGCAACTAAGGACAATCAACCATACCTAAACAAGAATAAGAATTTTAATTTTAGAGTAAGTGAAAAGATGTGTTGGAGGAAAAATCCTGAAATGGAAGTGAAGCTATGAGAGCTTTTTTTCTTTTTTTGACAGGGTCTTACTCTGTCAACCAGGTGGGGGAGTGCAGTGGCACAATCATGGCTGACTGCAGCCTCGACCTCCCAAGATAAGGTGATCCTCCCTCCTCAGCCTCCCAAGTAGCTGGGACTAAAGGTGTGTATCACCATGCCCAGCTAATTTTTTGTATTTTTAGTAGAGATGGAGTTTTGCCATGTTGCTGGTCTGGAATTTCTGGGTTCGAGAGATCAGCCTGCCTCAGCCTCCCAAAGTGCTGGGACTACTGACAAGAGTCACCACACTTGGCCCTTTTTTTTTTCTTTTTTTGGTTAGGGTCTTGCTCTGTGACCCAGGCTAAAGTACAGGAGTGCCATCTCAGCTCACTGCTGCCTCAACCTCCCAGGCTCAAGAGATTCTCTCACCCCAGCCTCCTGAGTAGCTAGGACTACAGGGGCACACCACCACCCCTGGTTAATTTTGCTTATTTTTTTGTAGAGGCAAATTCTCACTATGTTGCCCAGACTGGTCTCACAACTCCTGGACTCAAGCAGTCTTCCACCTTGGCCTCCCAAAGTGCTGAGACAACAGGCCTGAGAGCCACCACATCCAGCATGAGATTCTTATTTTAAAACAAGGTATAGGCCAGGCATGGTGGCTCATGCCTGTAATCCCAACACTTGTGGGAGGCCGAGGCAGGTGGATCACTTGAGGTCTGGAGTGTGAGACCAGCCTGGACAACATGGTGAAATCTCGTCTCTACAAAATAGAAAAATTAGCTGGGTGTAGTGGTCCACGCCTGTAGTTCTACCTATTCTGGAGGATGAGATGGGAGAATCCCTTGAACCTGGGAGGTGAAGGTTGCAGTGGGCCGAGATCGCGCCACTGCACTCTAGCCTGGGCAACAGAGTGAGACTGTCTCCAACAAGAACAACAACAACAAAAGAATGGTATATTAAAAACACTTTTTAAAAACTGGCTTTGGCCAGGAGCAGTGACTCACACCTATAATCCCAGTACTTTGGGAGGACAAGGTAGGCAGATTACTTGAGGCCAGGAGTTTGAAACTAACCTGGCCAAGTTGGTGAAACCCTATCTCAACCAAAAATGCAAAAATAAGCTGCATGTGGTGGTGGGTACCTGTAATCCCAGCTACTCAGGTGGCTGAGGCAGAACTGCCTAAACCTGGGAGGCAAAGCTTGCAGTTAGCTGAGATCGCACCACTGCACTCCAACCTGGGCGACAGAGGGAGACTCCGTCTCAATAAAAAGGCCTGGCATGATGGCTCATGCCTGTAACCCCAGCAATTTGGGAGACCCAGGCAGGCAGATCACCTGAGGTCAGGAGTTAAAGACCAGCCTGGCCAACATGGAGAAACCCCAACTCTACTAAAAATACAAAACTTAGCCAGGCATGGTGGTATGTGCCTGTAGTCCCAGCTACTTGGGAGGCTGAGGCAGGAGAATTGCTTGAACCTGGGAGGCAGAGGTTGCCGTGAGTCGAGATCATGCCACTGCACTCCAGCCCGGGTGACAGAGTGAGACTCTGTCTCAAAAACAAAACAACAACAAAAAAACTGGCTTAAAAAATTAAATAATAAAAATATACGTAAGTAGGGGCGTCTCCAGAAAAGAGTAAAATTTTTAAAAATTGGCTTTATACAATGTCTGACTTTACTTTTAGTCTAAAAACTTTGTGATATAAGGCTGGCAAACAGAAAATTCCAACAAGGATTTGACCATAGGACATATTTAGATGTTTATTACTAAGAGTAACATTTTGTATAATCCAACAATTTGTATAATCCAACTAGATCACAATTCACAGCAACATACACTAGCTCTAATCTGCCTTGGACACAGCTAAGTCTTCTCAATAGACTATTTTATTGCCAAACTTACATTCTGGCTTTTATAATCATTGTGCAATACCTGGTACAGTATACACCTGCAGCATTGCCATAGAAATGCCCCTAAATGCCCTTTAGAGAGCAGAGGTGAATATTTTTTCATGGAGAAATGCCAACTTTTCTAAGCGAGTTCGTTTCAGTATTGGGAACCATTCCCAGTGGGATAATTCTACCACATGGTAGCCAAGTCGAACCAGCTGCCGCCTTTTCATACTGTGCAGTCCAAGGAGATTCCTGGAGCCATAGCAGTATTGGTTCCTGTTTGTAAACTGAATAGCCAGCTTCACTCTTGGGGTCTGCATGCAGGCTGAGGGGCATAAGCCAGCAATCTCCATGGCCCCTGGTTTATCTGCTACATTGCAAAGGGAGTCCCCCAAAGGTACAGCTGCCTTATCCTCTAACTCCACGGGCTGCTGCCCAGGCTCCGACTCAGTTTTGCCCTGGAAATGTCCTCTTGCTTTCCCTTTTAGTAACTGATTCATCAAATCATCTGTAAGTCTGACTGCCACATGCTTAAGCCTTAATTTGGCTACATTTTCAGCTGGTGTGGCTTCTCTATTAAATGGTAATGGCTTCAGGTTAACATCAAGCTGGACCTCTATGTCAGAAGATCGGGTATGAGGCAAAATCATATGGTGCTTGATGTACTGGGCCCCCCCCAACATGGTATCAAGTAAAGAGAGAGTTTCTAAGAATTCAGGCTTTGAATTCATATCCCTTCTTGCTAAATTCCACAGCAATTCAGACCCCTCTTGCTGAAGGTGAGCACTAAGACGATTGCCTCTGTAATCTGGACACTCAATGCCTACTGTACCATCGAGAGTATACAGTTCCTTAAGGAGGTCAAACTTAGTTCTCTCCTGCGCTAACCTGACAAACCTTGGACTGAGAGCGTAATCAATGAACTCTATTGGAAAGTACCCCGAAAACGCCAGGCCCAGCAGGCAAGTGAGCAGGTGTTCTGGGAACTGGCTGAATTCAGGCATCTTTCTGTGAATCTCATTTATCAGGCTGGAGTAAAATTCTTCTGCATTGGGTGGCTTATAATTCAGAGTTCCAAATGACCACAGTATCTTGGCAACATCCTTACTTCGACAGTGCACCACCCTAGGAGGCAAAGACGCAGCCACTGCATTCAGTACTCCTTCATCCAGGAAGCGTAAGGCCGAGCAGGCAAGAGTCAGGTGCATGACACCCTGAACTCCCAGGGAAGGAATTCGCTGAGGAGCAATCTCTCCAAACTGCTTCATGAAATTGATGTGATCCACATGAGTGAAACGGAACATTTTAAGAATATTCACTAAGGCGTGACTACTTAGATGCTGCATGTCAGCACAAGCTAAGTCTCCAAATTTCCGCATGACAAATTCAGAGAGACTAGTACTTGATTTAAAGAACCCCAAACAGATGGTACCAACCTCCTCTAAATTGAGCAAATCTATATATTTAAGGATCAATGATTCCAATTTTTGCATTACGTCCTGGGATACCTGACGATTTTCACCTATAACATAAATTAAGTGAACTAGCTGGGACAAGGATATATCTTTCCAGTGCAAATTAAGATAACTAAAAAAAATTTTAAAAAACCGAGGTACTCTGTGGCCTAAGTACCTCCAGAGATCAGCCACCAAAAGGAGCTGATCCATACTCATCTCCCATACCTGATGGCAACATTTGGTCTCATATATATCTAGCACTGAATGGGAATGAGGGATTCCTAAAATTACAAATGCTTTCAAAATATTGATGAGATCTTGGGTATCAAAGAGCTCTATCTTCTTCACACTCAGCTGGCAGAGCAGAGCAAACCTGGTACTGCCCAGCAAGACAGAACGCTGCTCTAGAGGCAAAGAGCTCAGCTTACACAAATAATCAGCAATGACTTGAGCCTGGAGATTATTTTGATAAACTGTAACTTTGTGCAAAATTAGTTCACCTTCTGAAACAGACAGGAGCTGACGAGTCTCGGATGTGTTATAGCTGTGAAGACGGTATTCTGGTCTTAGCTCAAGAAAAACTCGAGTGTCTTCAAAGGAATCAAAAACTTCTACATCCTCTTCAACAACTCTCGTGGTCCTGGGTGAGCCCAGCTGCAATGTGCTGGCCTCAGAGGAAGAAGCCTTGCTGAATTCCAAACCTCGGTGGGCACTGCTGGTTGTGAGGATATTCCAAGAAGACAAGGTGTTACAAATGTTCTTAGCTTTCTTGGCAGAATGGCAGAAGCTAGTGTGTTCTGGAGGGTGCGGTCCCCCATGCTGTGTGATGCTCACATTCCAATATGCCATACTTCGGGCTGCACAGGAGGCAAAAGGACTGCGAAATGCTCGGTGTCCTAAAAGTTTTAAAAACTTGGGAGTAGCTGCCATTCTGGTGTCAGAAGTGATCTTTTTGGCAGTCAGAATACAGTCCTCACAGGTTTGACCAGGCAATTTCTTGTTTACATGGTGCTTGATTAGAGCTGGACGTGGAGGTGTTCCACAAAAACTGCCTGGAAATCTTCGGCATATCACAAGAGCCAGGGATCACAAATGACTGGGTCAGAATTGGTGCCAGATACTGAAAAAAGGGTAGATGAAGAATGAGTGGCTTCTACCTATAAGAGCACCCAAATTTACACATTAAAAAATAGATTGAAACTACACTGCTGTCCACTCAAGTAAGTTCAATGCTAGTAAATACCCAAACCACTTAACAACATATACCAAGGATAAATTGTGTGCTCTGCGTAAAGGCCTAGGAAAACTCCCAACCCAGGGTATCCCTGGGTAGTTCATAGGCTACTGCTCACCAGACTTCCTTCACTGTACAAGGCAAGTAGTGACAGCTAGAGAAGAGATGATGCTCACTAACCTTTGACAGGAAGAAGGAAGGCAGATTTCTAGAAAGAAGGCTGGGAACAAAAGTGAGCAACTCATTCCATCTCTTTGATATCAAGGCATACAGGTCCCACGTGAAGATTAAGAATGTTTATAAAAACTGCTATGCTAATAGCACTAAGTAAGTGGGATCTGGTATAAGAGATAATTTGCAAGCTAGGTGTGGTGTCTTACGCCTGTAATCCCAGCACTTTGGGAGGCTGAGGTAGGCAGATCACTTGAGGTCAGGAGTTCAAGACCAGCCCAGCCAACATGGTGAAACTCTGTCTCTACTAAAAATACAAAAAATTAGCCGGGTGTGGTGGCACACACTTGTAATCCCAGCTACTCAGGAGGCTGAGGCCGGAGAATCGTTTGAACCTGGGAGGCAGAGATTGTGGTGAGCCGAGACTGTACCACTGCACTCCAGCCTGGGCGGGGAAAAAAAAAAAAGGCCAGGCGCAGTGGCTCACACCTGTAATCCCAGCACTTTGGGAGGCTGAAGCGGGTGGATCACCTGAGGTCAGGAGTTCAAGACCAGTCTGACAAACATGGAGAAACCCCATCTCTACCAAAAATACAAAATTAGCCAGGCATGGTGGTGCCTGCCTGTAATCCCAGCTACTCGGGAGGCTGAGGCAGGAGAATTGCTTGAATCTGGGAGGAGGAGGTTGCAGTGAGCAGAGATCTGGCCATTGCACTCCAGCCTAGGAAACAAGAGTAAGACTCTGTCTCAAATAAAAAAAAAAAAAAAAAAAAAAAAAGGATTTAATTTGCTATATCCAAAATAACCTCCCCGTTCTTATAGTGCAAAACTGTTAATTACAAAACACTGTCATTCTAATGCTGTTCTTGTACTTTTTTAGAAGATGCCTACTCTCCTCTCCAAGAAGCTTGTTAACAGAATTTGAGTCACTATTACAGAGTAGTCACAGCATAGTGGTGTAATTAGAAAGTATACTCAAAAACGCACTCATTTTGGTGGGAGAAAGCAGAAGGTTAAGGGTCTGCTCACTGTTACTTCACAGGTGGGAAGCAAGGAGTACCTCAAAGCTGGGCTCAGGGTTCAGGGAACATCAATTGATGCAACTGCCCTTCTGACATCTGGAGGAGGCAGCTTAGCAATGCTTCCAGTGAGTCAGGTGTTGATTACGTCTTTATTCTGCCTGTGAGCAGTACAATGCCCATTTTTCTCCCATGGCAGAAACCATGAGAGACTATGAAGTTGATTCTGCTGTGCTCTCACTTTCCTTAATGCTTTCTTTCCACTTAAGTGCCAAAGCCTAACAAGCAAGACCCAAGGAGACCTGAATTGTCAACTGATGGACCAGACAGGGCTATTGCTGCAGAAAACTCCATAAAAGTTCCAAGGGTGCCAGAATGTTTTTCTGAAATGCCTGCCCAACTCTGCTGTCAGCCACTTTCTTCCAGAGCCCACAGCCCCTGAACCAAAGGACAGCAGGGCAGGCCAGTAGCTCTGTTCCAGTAGCCCGGCTATACAGGCTTCTCTGGATGGCAGGAACATATGCTTGAATTTCTGTGTGAATCAGAGCAGAATTCTCTCACACTAAATTTTTATACACTTGGTTCTTTACTGTGGCTTGTGGATCATTCTTTTTTTTTTTTTTTTTTTTCTTTTTTGAGACAATCTCACTCTGTCACCCAGGTTAGAGTACAGTGGCATGATAACTGTAGCTTTGACCTCCCAGATTCAAGCAATCCTCCCACTTCAGCCTCAGCCTCCTGAGGGAGAGAGTGTGTGTGTATATGTGTGTATGTGCATGTGTGCGTGTGCGTGTGTGTGTAGATGGAGTCTCACTGTGTTGCTCAGGCTGGTCTCGACACCTGGGCTCAAGTGATCCTCCCATCTTGGCCTCCTGAAGTGCCAGCATTACAGGTGTCAGCCACCGTGCCTGACCACCTGTGGACCCCATTCTGCTCATCAAATCTATGGTTCAGGTCAAGGGTCAGCAAACTATGTCCTGGAGCCCAAATCTAGCTCTTCACATGTTTTTGTAAACGAGGCTTTTTCAGAACATAGCTAGGCCATTCATTATATATTGTCTATGTCTGCTTTCCTGCTACAAGAGCAGAACTGTGTAACTGGCAGATTGTATGGCCTGAAAAGCATTTTTAGTGTCTCATCCATTACATAAAAAGCTTGCTGATCTCTGCTACATACTACTATTTATATAAATGCAGATGGCCAGCTTTTTAAAAATTAGAAAAACATGGCCAAGTGCAGTGGCTCACACCTGTAATCCCAACACTTTGGGAGGCTGAGGTGGAAGGACTGCTTGAGACCAGGAGTTTGAGACCAGCCTGAACAGCACAGCAAGATTGTCTCTACCAAAAAAAAAAAAAAAAAAAAAAAAAAATTTTTGATTAAAATTTTTAAAACTGTAGGAAAACAGTACTAATTTATTTAATATCTACATGATAACTGAAGATTATATTCCTCAAAATAGTCATTAGGAAACTCAATTAATACTGCAGCACAAGAAAGGTGGAAACAGACAGCAGGATGGCCAGGTGCAGTGGTTCATGCCTGTAATTTCAGCTCTTTGGGAAGCTAAGGCAGGCAAATCACTTGAGGTCAAAAGTTCGAGACCAGCCTGGCCAACATGGCAAAACCCTATCTCTATTAAAAATACAAAAACTAGCCCTAGCCAGGTGGGGTGGCACAAGCCTGTAATCCCAGCTACTTGGCGGGGCTGAGGCACAAGAGTCGCTTGAACCCGGAAGGCAGAGGTTGCAGTGAGGCAAGATGGTGCCACTGTAGTCCAGCTTGGGCAACAAAGACTCTGTCTCAAAAAAAGAAAAACAGAGATAGCAGGTAATAGAACTCTCCAGTTGACAGAACAGGGCTTTTAAGAAGATCTACTCTCGAATTTGGAATTTAATTTAATCCACCACAATGTGCAACTAAAGCCATACATCCTTCAAATCTGTAGTCTTCATCTCATTTTAGGAAGTAGATCCTGGCCAGGCACGGTGGCTCACACGGATCACTTGAGGTCAGGAGTTCAACCAGCCTAGCCAACATAGCAAAGCCCTGTCTCTACTAAAAATACAAAAATTATGGTCAGGTGTGGTGGCTCAGGCCTGTAATCCCAGCACTTTGGGAGGTTGAGGCAGGTGGAGCACCTGAGGTCGGGAGTTTGAGACCAGCCTGGCCAACATGGCAAAACCCTGTCTCTACTAAAAATACAAAAATTAGCCAGGCGTGGTGGTTCATGTCTGTAATCCGAGCTATTCGGGAGGCTGATGTGGGAGAATCACTGGAACCCAGGAGGCGGAGGTTGCAGTGAGCCAAGATCAAGCCATTGCAGTCCAGCCTGGGCAACAGAGCAAGGCTCTATCTAAAAAAAAAAAAAAATCTGCAAATATAAGAAGAAGAGGAAAAAGACAACCCTCTTTTAAAAAGGCTAATGCCCTTTTCGGCCTTAGTCCACCTGCACCCAGGTGAATAAAAACAAAAAAAATTAGCTGGGCGTGGTGGTGCGCCTGTAATCCCAGCTACTCAGGAGGCTCAGGCAGGAGAACCACTTGAACCCAGGAGGCAGAGGTTCCCGTGAACCAAGATCGCACCACTGCATTGTACCCTGGGCAAAAGAGCAAGACTGTCTCAAAAAAAAAAAAAAAGAAAAGAAAAGAAAAAGAAAATCTTTAAAGCTAAAAAACAGCTTTAAAGGCCCCATTTTTTATGAAAGTGCTACACTAAAGCAAAAAAAAACTGAAAATGTCTGTCCAGAAGGAGGCTGGTTTACAGGATAAATATGTGGCAGGCATCAACATGAGGAAGTATACACAAATATTCAGCGGAACAAATAGCACATAAACAAGAATTAACAAATATCTCTATAAATGATGTTAATTTTAAAACTACATTAAATAATTAAAATTACTTCAATTAATTCTACCTAAGAGTACTTAATGAAATTACTGTACATGGTCTGGAAATAAAAGAACTATCTCCTAGAACATCAGTGTTTGGTGTAGCTCCAGTGTTTTGAATTCATGCGACTCTTTTTGATTTGTAAAAACACAGGCTAAGATCCAAGATGGAAATATCAAGAGCTACGGCTGCCTGAGGGCCTCCTCTGTGCCAAGGTTTGGAGCCTTGTAAAAGCTGCTTTATCTGCCTTAGTTCCCATCCTTATAATATCTCTGTAATGTAAGTTATATTATCCCCGTATTATTGATGGGAAAGAGACCACAAGATTAAGAAATCTGCCAAAAGTTATACAGCTAAGGGACTGAGTGTAGCCTAATATTAAAGACTGTCTGACTCCCAAGTCCACATTATTGGTGTACAAGGTAGACAAGAACGGGTGTCAGGAAACACAGGTTCGGGGGGCAGTAGGGGGTGGGATGGCTGAACAGTCTATGGTCTTCTAGGGTATCCAGGTGCCTCCAGGGACCTGGAGGGTTAGAACTAGGTGAGCTTGAAAGTTCCTTCCACCACTAACATCACTAGGATTCTAACTATCACTATGGTTTATACTGCAGGTTGAGTATCGCTTGGCCAAAATGCTTGAGACCAGAAATGTTTCAGATTTTACATTTTTTCAGTTTTTGGACTATGTGCTGTATACTTATCAGTTGAGCATCCCAAATTCAAAATTCAAAATTCTGAAATACTCCAGTGATTTTTTTTCCTTTGAGTATCACGTTGGTGCTCAAAAAGTTTCAGATTTTGGAGCATTTTGGATTTTGGAGTTCCAGGTTTGGAATGCTCAACCTGTACTTTAAAAAAGAAGAAAGAGAAGACCACAAAGGCTGAAATCTACATGAAGGGAAAAGCTGGCGGGATGCTGCAGGATCCAAGTAAAGAGAGCTACCACAATTGAAGACCTGAAAGCTGGCAGTAGAGACATGGGATCCAGAAACTAGGGTTCAATACAGACAAAGGTAAACCCCAGGAAAAAGGTGAAGGCAGATCCCAGGACAGAAGCTGTGAGCAGACATAAAGAGCAATTGGCTCATGCTGGAAGACACAGACAGTACCCAAGAGAGGAGAATCATACTTCCACTGGATAATCTGAGCACAAACAAGAGATGAGATACAAAGCTATGCTAGTAACAACAGTAACAAAAATTATTAATGCCAGGGAAGACAAAAAAATTACACAAGATAGACTATGTCATCATAGGCAGAATGCAGTGGCTCATTCCTGTAATCCCAGTACTTCGGGAGGCCAAGGTGAGAACATCACTTGAGGCCAGGAGTTTGAAACCAGCCTGAGCAATGTAGTGAGACCCTCCACCTCTATAGAATATTTAGAAATGAGCCAGGCCTGGTGGCACACACCTTTGGTCCTAGCTACTCAGGAAGCTGAAGTGGGAAGATTGCTTGAGCCCAAAAAGTTAAGGCTGTAGTGAGCTATGATCCTGCCATGGCACCCCAGCTGGGTGACAGAGAGAAACCCTGTCTCAAAAAATAAATAAAGAAAGAGAATGTTATCATATTATACTCCCTATTCAGTTGAGAATAATACTAACATAATTTTAATAATATAAATCTTGGCATTAACCTAACCAAAAATTTTGAGCAAACCTATATTGGGAGGATAAAGTGAGAGGAGGAGGGGTATGGGGAGATTAATGATACAAGAGACCTAGAGCCCCATAATAAAAAACGTATAATTGGCCCGGTGTGGTGGCTCACAACTGTAGTCCCAGTATTCTGGGAGACTGAGGCAGGAGGATCACTTGAGGCCAGGAATTTGAAACCAGCCTGGGGAACACAGCAAGACTCTGTCTCTATAAAAAATAAAGAAAACAAGCTGGAAGCAGTGGCTAATGCCTGTAATCCCAGCACTTTGGGAGGCCAAGGTGGGCGGAACACAAGGTCAAGAAATTGAGACCATCCTGGCCAACATGGTGAAACCCTGTCTTCACTAAAAATGCAAAAATTAGCTGGGCGTGGTGGTGCACGCCTGTAGTCCTAGCTACTCAGGAGGCAGGAGAATCCCTTGAACCTGGGAGGCAAAGGTTGCAGTGACCCAAGATCACGCCACTACACTGGAGACAGAGCAAGACTGTCTCAAAAAAAACATAAAATAAAATAAAAATAAAGAAAACAGTCAGGAATAGTGGGATCCACCTACAGTCCTGGCTACTCAAAAGGCAGAGGCGGGAGGATAGCCTGAGCCCAGGAATTCAAGGTTGCAGTGAGCTATGATCACACCACTGCACTCTAGCCTAGGCAACAGAGCAAGACCCTGCCTCTGAAAAAAAAAAATAATAAAGAAGAAAGAAAGAAATCAAGAAACAGCAACACAAAGGTGTTATTTAGAAATACAGTGATGGCCGGCTAGGCACAGTGGTTCACTCCTGTAATCCCAGAACTTTGGGAGGGTGAGGCAGGTGGATCACGAGGTTGGGAGTTCAAGACCAGTCTGACCAAGATGGTGAAACCTCATCTCTACTAAAAATACAAAAATTAGCCGGGCATGGTGGTGCATGCCTGTAATTCCAGCCACTTGGGAGGCTGAGGTAGGAGATGCTGGAACCCAGGAGACAGAGGTTGCAGTAAGCAGAGATCATGCCACTGCACTCCAGCCTGGGTGACAGAGCAAGACTCCATCTCAAAAAAATAAAAATAAAAAAGAAACATAGTGATGGCCAAGAGTAGCGGCTACTCACACCTATAATCCCAGCACTTTGGGAAGCTGAGGTGGGAGGATTGCTTGAGGCCAGGAGCTCTAGACCAGCCTGGCCAACATGGTGAAACCCTGTCTCTACTAAAAACACAAAAATCAGGCTGGGCACAGCAACTCATGTCTGTAATCCCAGCACTTTGGGAGGCTGAGGCAGGAGGATCATCTGAGGTCAGGAGTTCAAGACCAGCCTGGCCAACATGGTGAAACCCTGTCTCCACTAAAAATATAAAAATTAGCCAGTCATGGTGGCACGTGCCTATAATCCCAGCTACTAGAGAAGCTGAGGCAGGAGAATTGTTTGAATCTGGGAAACAGAAGTTGCAGTGAGCGGAGATCATGCCACTGTACTCCAGCCTGGGTGGCAGAGTGAGACCCTGCCTCAAAAATAAATAAATAGAAATTAAAAAAAAAAAAAACTCCATCCCAAAAAATAAATAAAAATACAAAAATAGAGCGGGCGTGGTGGTGCATGCCTATAATCCCAGCTACTGGAAAGGCTGAGGCAGGAGAATAGCTTGAACCCAGGGAGTAGAGGTTACAGTGAGCCAAGACCATGCCACTGCACTCCAGAGCAAGACTCTGTCTCAAAAAAAAGGAAAAAGAAATACAGTAATCAATGGCAAAAGAAATAGTTAAGTAGTTAAAAGTACTTCCAGGGAGTAAAAATGGAACCAAAAAAGGGAGAAAACTTGGCCGGGCCCAGTGGCTCACATCTGTAATTCCAGCACTTTGGACGCCAAGGCAAGTGGATCACCTGAAGTCAGGAGTTCAAAAGCGGCCTGGCCAACATGGCAAAACCCCATCTCTACTAAAAATACAAAAAATTAGCCAGGTGTGGTGGTGGGTACCTATAATTCCAGCTACTTGGGAGGCTGAGGCAGGAGAATCTCTTGAACCTGGGAGGCAGAGGTTGCAGTCAGCTGAGGTTGCGCCACTGCACTCCAGCCTGGTGACAGAGCGAGACTCTGTCTCAAAATAAAAAAAGGAGGACAGGAAACTAATATTTAGTGTTGCAAGCTCTATTGAACTATTTGACTGTTTAAACCATGTACATGTACAATTTTGACAAAAATTAAATTTACAAAATGCATGTATTGCCAGGATATTATGGTATTGTTCAAGATAATGAAGTAATATATAAAGAAAATATTGAAAAGTTATTTCTAGTGCAAGCACTTTCAACTATCTGTAGAACTTCTTTAAAGATGTTCAATAACAGAAATGATAACAAAATAAGGAATCTTAGAGGCATGAAGGGACAATCTACAAATGGTAAACAGTGGCTACTTATCTTTTTCACCATGCAACATTTACAGCTCTATAGAAACCATATCTACATATGTATGTCTGAAATCGAGTCATTTCAGCAGTTGGTCTTGAGTACTGTGGAAAAGGAAAGAGAAACAGGAAGATACAGACAGCAGAGAAGAACAGTAGGGAGAAAAGACACTGCAAAGAAGAGGCAGTCAGGATGTGTTGACCAGATAGTGAAAACTCCCAGAGAATCCATAAGAAAGCTAAAAAGAGAACACTATGAGATGCTCAGTGTTAAATTAAAACTTTCTACTTTTTTTTTTTTTTTTTTTGAGACAGTCTTGCTCTGTTGCCCAGGCTGGAATGCAGTGGCGTGATTTCAGTTCACTGTAACCTCTGCCTCCCTGGTTTAAGTAATTCTCCTTTCTCAGCTTCTCAAGTAGCTGAGAGTATAGGCACGTGCCAACACACCTAGCCAGTTTTTTTTGTTTTGTTTTGGTAGAGACGGGGTTTCGTCATGTTAGCCAGACTGGTCTCAAACTCCTGGCCTCAAGTGATCTGCCTGCCTCAGCCTCCCAAAGTACTGAGATCACAGGCATAAGCCACGCACCCAACTTTTTTCAATAAAGGTTCAAAGATACCTGATATGATTTCACAAAGCTCCTTTCCTAGTTTAAGTGCCCCAAATATACCTTTCTCCCCATTTCCTCTTTAGGGGTCCTAACGAAACAGAGTAGAGCCTCAGAGACCCCTGGACACTGTCAGTTTCAAAAGGCAATGCCCAAACCTCCCTGAATGATGTGATTTCACAGGACTGAAGCATCTTACCTTACTCCCTCCCACATACAAGTCTAAGCAAGGCCAAATAGCTTCATTTTAAACGAGTCCAGAAGTTAGAGGAGGGGAGCCAGGCAGAGGAAGGCAGCTATGCTAACTGTAGACTGAGTATATGATACCTTAAACACATACAGTTTACCAATTACCAGATCGGATCCCTCAATTCTAACACTTTTCCTTTCTATGTCCCAATAAAATTGCCACAAATAAATGAACACTCCAACCCTATTCGTGTCTCAACAAATAATTTGTTGAGCAACCTTGAGAATTAAAAAAGCAGCTGGCACAGTGGCTCAGGTCTGTAATCCCAGCACTCTGGGAAGCCAACGTGGGCAGATCTTGAGGTCAAGAGATAGAGACCATGCTGGCCAACATGGTGAAACCCCATCTCTACTAAAAATACAAAAATTAGCTAGGCATGGTGGGATGCACCTGTAGTTCTAGGTACTCGGGAAGCTGAGACAGAATTGCTTGAACTTTGGAGGCAGACATTGCAGTGAGCCAAGATTGCGCCAATGCACTCCAGCCTGGCGACAGAACGAGAATTCGTCTCAAAAAAAAAAAAAGAAAAGCAAAAAACTGGCCGGGCAGCGTGGCTCATGACCATAATCCCACCACTTTGGGAGGCTGAGGCGGGTGGATCACTTGAGGCCAAGAGTTTGAGACCAGTCTGGGCAACATGGCAAGATCATGTCTCTACCTGGAAAAAAAAAGGCAAAAAAAATGAACTTTCTCTAGGCGCTGAGGTCTCCTGCTGAAAATCTACAAAACTTCAAAGTCCCTACTGAGGGCTTAGAGACTGACAGTAAGGACCCTTAGCTGTTAATGTGGATGTTAACTGGGCTAGACTCTTCTGTGTTTCTGTTTCCACATGGAGCAGAGCCTATGAGAGAGGAGCCTACCAGTACAGCAAAGGTGAAGCACTACTGCAAAGGTGTTTAGGTCAAGTGTCACTCGCAAGTCTAAGCCAAACTAAAATTATTAAGTCTAGCAATCTATTCCTTCCTCTTTGTTCTAGAGTCCATGCTTATAGGAGAAAAAATAGCATACCACAATTTGTGAAACTTTTTCAGCTATACAGCCCTCCCCCTTCTCTTCTAAGACTCTGCTATTCCTCTATCATAATGGCAAGAAGGATATGGGTGGATATAGTATGACTAAGCCCTATAGATGATTCTGTTAGAGCTACTGCTTTTAAAGGGTTTAATAAAACCCTGTCTTTTGAAAACCTCTTCGTGTAACAACAGGGAGTAGGCACTCATGTCCTCTCAGCTCATCTAAATGGGACTTCTAGAGGAATTATAAAATCCAGGCAGGTAGAGGCAGCTGCATGGCCCTGTAACTGACAGCTCAACAAACACTGGGTTTTATCCGCTTTTACAATTTGCAAGGCTGTATAGTACAGTATTTCAGACAAGCAAAGAAGGAATTTCAGAATTCTTTTGTTTTTTTCAGACAGGGTCTCGCTCTGTTGTTGAGTCTGGAGTGCAGTGGTGCAATCTCAGCTCACGGCATCCTCCACCACCCTCCACCCCCATTGAGGATCGCTCAAGGATATCAAGCAATCCTCCCATCTCAGCTTCCCAAGTAGCTTGGACTGCAAGAGTACCACCACGCCTGGCTAAATTCTGGTTTTTTGTTTTGTTTTTTTGTAGAGATGGAGTCTCCCAATGTTGCCCAGGTTGGTCTTGAACTCCTGGGCTCAAGCAATCTTCCCACTTCAGGCTTCCAAAGTGCTGGGATTACAGGCATGAGCCACCACACCTGACCTCAGAATTCTTTTATATCAAAGTTAACTTATTCACATGATGAACGGCAAGGCCTTATTAGGGACTAGCAAAATAAACCAACCAATGGGAAAGAAAATCATACTGACTAATAAACATCAGACCTGCGTAACTGCCAAAGGTCTCACTTTTTCAGTTCTGTTATGCAGCACAGACTCTTCAGATTTTTAGTCTACTAGGTAGTAGCAAAATCATCCGAGGACTTGCCCAAGATCATTCAAGATCATTCCAGAATCTAGTTCTGGAAAGGAGGCCATTCTTAATATTCACCAAGTGGAGAAAAAGTGAATTCCGATTCCAGCAGCAACAAATGACTGCAGCCCAAAACGCCAGCCACAGTTGGTGCTAATGCAGCTGGCTATCGGCTCCACTGGATGAAGCACTGTCCAAGGGTCTGATCAGTGAAGCACCACCCGAGGAGGCTGATGAACATATTTGATATAAGGGGATCCAAAGTTCCCTGAATCAAGACAGAAGAGCTGTGTCATGGTTTGCACAGAAAGAGAAAGAGTAACTATTCTTACCCATAGAGAGAAGATCATCAATACTACCCTTAGAAACTGCTAAAATTGGGGGGAGGGGAGGAGTATATATTCTATCATACTGATGTTTACTGATGACTCCGTATCCCAAGTACTAAGCAAAATACTGTAGGGCCTTGCTACTCAATGTGTGGTCTGCGGGCCAGAAGCTTCAGCCTTGATTGGAAGCTGGTCAGGAACACAGTAGCTCATGCCCCACGCTAGACCTAAAGAATCAGAATCTCTAAGCGATTCGCAGGCACATCGAAGCGTGACGAGAGGCACGGCAGAATATCTCACTACATTCTCATGACAGCACCGTTGAGACAAGTACTGTTACCATCTCCATTTCACAGAGGAAAAATCAAGGGTTAGATAAGCCCCTTGCCAAAGGTCACAAGAGTAAGGAGCGGCGAGAATCACTGAAGTTCTCACCACAGCCAGGCCTGCGAGGCGTACTCGCAACCCCGGCCAAGAAGCGCTGAACAAGGCCTCGGTGCGCGCCAGCCCTGGGCCGGCCTGCAGGGCGAGGCACAGGCCAAGGCCCAGGCCGGTCGTGAGCGCAGGAAGCGGCCGCCGCGACCTCTTGCCCGGCCGCCGCCACTCACCTGATCCTCTTGAAGGTGGGCGCCGCAACACCAAACCCGGGACCCCGCGAGTTGCGGCGACACGATCGCTCCTACCGCAACTCCGAGCCTCACAGCCTCACTTCCGGCCAGCTGTCCGCTACTTCCGCCTGCGGCGCGAGTGACGGGTGCGGCTGAGGCTCAAAAGACTCTGTCAGCGTTTTCCAAGGACATATTCCATTGGAGGACGTTATTCAGGAGACTGGGGAAGTCTAGGACCTGCAGAGGGAAAACACCTTCCTGGATGCATCACTCTGGAAGTCATTCAGTAGCTTAGAACTGGCGCGGTGGCTCACACCTGTAATCCCAGCACTTCGGGAGGCCAAGGTGGGCGGATCACCTGAGATCGGGATTTCGAGACCAGCCTGGCCAACACGGTGAAACCCTGTGTCTACTAAAAATACGAAGATTAGCCAGGCGTGGTGGCGCACGTCTATAATCCAGCTCTTCAGGAGGTCGAGGCAGGAGAATCACTGAAACCCGAGAGGTGGGGGTTGCAGTGAGCCGAGATCGTGCCACTGCCCTCCAGTCTGGGCAACTGAGAAAGACTCCGTCTCAAAAAAAAAAAAAAAAAGTGGGCCGGGCGCGGTGGCTCACTCCTGTAATCCTAGCACTTTGGGAGGCCGAGGTGGGTGGATTACCTGAGGTCAGGAGTTCAAGACCAGCCTGGCCATCATGGTGAAACCCCATCTTAAAAAAAAAAGTAGCTTAGACACAGGTTCAAATCTGAGGACCACCACTCAGGGTTTTATGGCCTTGGGAAATCACATAAATTCATTATTATTATTATTATTATTTTCATAGAGATAGGGGTGGCAGTGTCTTCCTGTTTCCCAGGCTGGTTTCAAACTCCTGGGCTCATGCAATATTCCTGCCTCCGCCTCCCAAAGTGCTGGAATTACAGGTATGAGCCATTGCACCCAGCTCACATAAATTCTCTAAGCCTGTACAGTGAGAAAAACAATGCCTGTATTTATTTTTATTTATTTATTATTTTTTTTTGAACAGAGTCTTGCTCCATTGCCCAGTTTGGAGTGCAATGGTGCAATCATGGTTCACTGCAGCCTCAACCTCCTGGGTTCAAGTGATTCTCCTGCCTCAGCCTCCTAAGTAGCTAAGACCACAGGCGTGCGCCACCACACCTGGCTAATTTTAACAATGCATTGGCCAGGCGCAGTGGCTCATACCTGTAATACCAGGTGTTCCAGACCAGCCTGGCCAGTGTGGTGAAACCTTGTCTCTACTAAAAATATCAAAAAAAATTAGCTGGGCGTGGTGGCGGGCACCTGTAACCCCAGCTACTCAGGAGGCTGAGACAGGAGAATCACTTGAACACAGGAGGTGGAGGTTGTAGTGAGCTGAGATTGTAGCACTGCACTTCAGCCCGGGTGACAGTGAGACTTTGTCTTAAAAAAAAAATGCATTTATAATAGAGATGTATCTGTAAAGTGCTCTCAGGAAAAGAGCTAGTGACATGATGGACAGATGAGTCTGCTAAGAGAAATGGATGTTGAGCTAGAACTTAGGGAGGCCAGAGCTATGGAGCATGAGCCAGGGCAATCCTCCACCTCCCTAAGAAGGAGGGCTGGGTAGCCAGGTGCGGTGGTTCACACCTGTAATCCCAGCACTTTGGGAAGCTGAGGCGGGCGGATCACCTGAGGTCGGGAGTTCCAGACCAGCCTGACCAACATGGAGAAACCCCGTATCTACTAAAAATACAAAATTAGCCGGGCATGGTGCCGCATGCCTGTAATCCCAGCTACTTGGGAGGCTGAGGCAGGAGAATTGCTTGAACCCAGAAGACAGAGTTTGTGGTGAGCTGAGATCCTGCCATTGCACTCCAGTCTGGGGCACAAGACCGAAACTCTGTCTTAAAAACAAAAAAGGAGGGCTGGGTCCTACTGGGTACATATACTGACACAGCTGTCAGTATAGGTATAGGTATCTAGACAAGAAAGAGACTCTACTAAGCCTCTACCTATCAGAAAGGCCTGGCCCCAGACTGCCATTCCTGAGAGCACTTGAGATCTGCCTATCAGGGTTTTCATATCTTGTCAATGCCTTGGCTCTACCAGTCCACACATCCCAAGAGCTGTGAGGGAGAGTTATGAAATCATTTTCCCTCCAGGGCACCATCTTGTCAGGAAGACAAAATCAATGTAGGGAGAACACATCCCTGCAAGGAGGTGCAAACCTGCCATCCCAACTCCTGAGCTCTGGAAACAGCGCTGTTTGAATATCTGGAGCCCCAGACCACAGACACTACTGCTTGGGGAGGGTTCTCTCACTCAGGCAAGACCAGGACAAACACTGTTCGTTACTATGACTCTGTCCTTGCCAGTAGAACCCAGAGAAAGCAGAGAGCCTACCCCCAAGGAATGAACCATGTTTGTTCCCAGGCAGCCATGACAATCCTGTTTCTCTTTGTAATACTCAATTTCCCCTTCTCCCTTGAAGTGGGAAGAGCATGTGACTCAGTTCTGGCCAACAGGACTTAAAGGGAAGGGTCCTGGGAAAGCAAGCCGCTTTCATGATAAAGTGGGGTAGCCTCAGGGCCTTCATGGAGCTGTGGCAGCCACCTTGTGGTAAGGAGGAAACAACATGCTAAGGGTGGGACAGTGGAAGGATGAAAATCTAGGTCCCCAATGATCCAACAACCATGACACCCACTTCCCTATTTCTTGTCAGGCTAGGGAAAAATAAACCATTCTTTGAGGTCTTACATGTTACTTATAGCAGAATGCGTTCTTGATTGTGGTGCTTTGAGAGAATGACAGAGGAAGTGTTGTAAAGGGAAGCTCTCTGCTGTGCAGCACACTTGGGTCCCTTTGCCTTTGGGGCTTCACCATTAATTGCAAACCTGTTCTCAGTCTTCATGTCTATACGTTCAGCCTGCAAATCTGCCAGTTGCAGTAGGGTGGCTTAGGTGACTGCAGGCTGCATCTGGCTGTCCTGTGTCACCTGTTTTCTGGTCAGCAGCTTAGTGTCCAGATTCTGAGATAGAACCAGCTTGAAATCCCTTTGACAACAGTCTGAGGTGAAGAGAAAGACCCACTGGGCAAAAACGTGGAACCACGACTCTTCCCGAGCAACATGGCAGAGCCTGGGCTTTGGGTCAACCTCCTGGCATGGGCCAGTGAGCACCTCCCATCTCATGCCTCCTCTGGGGAATCTGTTTACTCCAGCTTTGCCCACTGTCCCCTACCCAGGCCTTACCTCCCACACCTGCAAAGACACCAGCAGGCCAAAGAATACCACTCAAGAGGCTTTCTCCATTTTATTTCTTTGGGAAAGGAAAACAAAAAGTCTTTCCATCACATATGGTAGAGATATATATTTATATATATTTGTATATAATTTCTTTTGTGGTTGGACGTCCCAAAGCTGAGTCTGTTCATTTTTTTTTTTTCTATTTTTTTTTCTTACTAATGCCTTCTATTCTCCCTGCCCCTGTGGCCTAGGCCCAGGTTCTAGGACAGGTGCAGTGAGGGGTAAATGGAATGGGCAGTGGTTGCCAGGGGGGCCTCCCACCCAGCTCTGAGAACTGGTGAGGACCACCCAGAAGGGCTGTGCAGAGGGTTAGAGGCCACACAGAGGGGCACTCATGTTTTTGTGGGGGATGCACAGCTCATTAAACAGTCACCAGTCATGGGAGGAGGCTGGTCAGGGGCTGGGGGACTTGCTCACAGTAGTTGCCAGCTCTCTCCACCCTTCCCCCCCAGACTCAGTCTTGGGGGTGGGAGGAAGAGAGAGTGAAAAGAGAAATACAAGGGCTGAGGGCCAAGCCTCCTCCAATTTTTATTGCTGGTGAATTAGAAATTTGCTTTTCCCTTCCTGTCTTGGGGAGATGGACTCTGAGAGGGCCCCAAGAGAAGGAACTGACATTGGCTGACCTAACCCCTCATGCCAGGCCTACCCTGGGCAGATGCTGAGCCACCTCAGGGTGCCAGGAACCTCTCAGGTCAGCCTTGTTCTTCAAGGGCAATCACATCCAACCCTCCCCCTGCCCCTGAAACAAGGGCCTGCGGCTCAGACTTGGGCCAGTGGAGCTGGAAAGTGGGCAGTGCACCAAAGGTCAAGCAGAATTTTCTACTGGAAGAAAAGGTGAGACTGGGGAAGAGGTTGCCTAGGAAGATGATGTGCTGAGCATGAAAGCAGAAAGAGGCTGGGGAATATAGTGCAGGAAGACATCGCAGACACTCGTCTGACCTCAGAAACTGGGTGAGGAGAGTGCCTGAGAGGCAGGTAGCACTTAATAGCTGTATTAGAGCCGGACAGTGGCCCTGGGTGTGGGGTCAGCCAAGCAGATGGGGCTGTTGCCCTGCGGGATCCTGGCCAGAAGGGTGAGGGTAGAGTTGAGAAACTGTCAGGCAACCCTTCCCAAGAACAGGAGGGCAGATCTTCCCTGGGTGCTGGACTTCCAGCCCCAGCCCTCCCCTCCCGCAACACACACACAGGGACACACACTCACGACCAGGCCAGGCTCTGAGGCCGGAGCCCAAGAGACCTTGGGGGGAGGGGCTGGGCAGGTAGCCCTCTCAACCACAGGCAGGCCATCTGCTCCCACTTGTCCTGCCAATCTACCCAGGGAGGGAGAGGACTACAGAAAGGAGAGAGATCAGGAGCCCAGGGTCTGTCAGTTTCAGCAAACCCAGTGCAGGCCCCCTCAGGCTCCTTGGCCTAGGAGGTGAGCACAGTGAACATCACTAGACACAGGGGGGCCAACAGTAGCAGCCCAGACCCCCAGGCCTGGGGCACCTCATCACTGCAGGCCTGCTGCCTCTATCTCCAACAAGGGGGTGCCAAGAAAGGGAGCATGACTCCCCCACCACCTAGAATCGCCCTCACTTGCCCTGCCCCCCTATTCCCTTCCTTTAGGAGGGTCCGAGTGGGCTGCCACAGGGGCAGCGCTGGAGCTGGGAGGGCAGGTGGGGAGGGAGGAACCTGGTCACAGCTGCTTAGAGAACCTCTTTGGTCTGGGGATATGGGGGTCTATGGGGAAAAGAGATGGAGGGGAGGGGACAATGGGGACTCTGGCCTTTTGACAGGACATTTGTCATAAGGCCGAGTGCCCAGGTCGATCAGATTTCTGTGGATTCAATGCGCTCGAGGCGGGAGGGGGTCCATGCCTTCTTCTCCTCGCCATGTTGGGGAGTGGGCGTGCTCGAACCCCCTGCGGCCCCACGCTCCCGCAGCCGGCGCTCCAGCTGCTGGTTGCGCTGGTACATCTCTACGTAGCTCAGCTGCAGCTGCTTCTGGTACTCGATCACCTTCTCCTTCTCCTCCAGCCACACGCGGCGTTCCTCTGCGAAGCTGGCACCCTGGCGCTCCCTGGCCCGCCGCTCAGCTGCCAGCTCGGCTTGCAGCCGCCCCACCTCCCGCCGCAGGGCCCGCGTCCCGCTCTCCCCGCCGGCCTCCGCCTCCCCGTCCACCGAAACCAAGGAGGCGGCGGCGGCCACCCCGGCCTGACGGCGCATCTTAGCTTCATCGCTTTCGCAGGTGGCCAGCGTATCCTGTGGCTCGGCCGGGTCCACGGGGGTCAGCGCCGGCTTGATGCAGGCGGCAGGCAGCTCGCCCTCACCCAGCTCCAGGCTGGCCTGCTTGCTGCCGAAGGAGTCCCGCAGGCTGAGCAGCTGCTCCTCCTTCTCCCGCAGCGAGGCCCGGCCCTCCCGCAGCTGCGAGCGCAGCCCCACGATCTCACTCAACTTCTGCGACACATCTGCCTGCGAGTCCTTCAGCTGCTGCTTCAGGAGGGAGATCTCGCCAGCCTTCTGGCACACCTGGGCAGGAACAGGTGAGAGAAGAAGGCAGGTCAAGGCAGAGCTCTGCTCACCCCAACCCAGCCGCCAGATCTGGAGCCAGGGGCACCAAGATTCCAGGAGCAGGCTCAGCCCCTCATCAGCAGCAACGCCCCTGGTTCCCTGCCTGGACTCAGGATGGACATGTCTCACCCAGCCCAGGGATGGCCTCCGGTCCTCAGACACTCCCAGTTGATTTTTGTCCCCCCTGCTCCTTTCATCGCCCGTTATGATAGTGAGGGACAACTGCTCTGGGGTTCCCCAGAGGGACAGAAGGGAGGCAGAGAGGGAGGCCCAGATCTCCAGCCCGCACCTCCCACTTAGTTTCCTCCATCCGGGGCAGGAAGTCGGCCTGCTCCTTCTGGCAGGCGGCCACCTTGTCCTCCAGCTCTTCCCGCTGCCGCATCAGCCGGGCCGCCTCCTCCTGCAGCTGCTTCTTGTCCTGCTGCAGCCGCAGCACCTGCAGCTGTAGGCCCTGCTGGGCACGCTGGGCACGGCGGGCCACCTGCTGTAGCTTCCCGCTGCAGCCCTGCCGAAGCTCGGCCAGCTCCCGCTCCCACGCCTTCTGCCGCTCCTCCAGCACCTGGGCCACCGCCGCCTCGCTCTGCTCCAGGCTGCGCCGCAGAGCTGCCACCTCCTGCTCCTTCTCCCACAGCCGCTCCTCCAGCTCCTGGATGAGTGCACTGGGCGAGGGCGGTGAGCAGGCCGCAAACGGCAGGCCTCCACCTCCGCCCTCCCCAGAGCCCAGGTGGCCTGGCCGCCCCATGGATGATGACGACCCACTCTTGCTGGAGGCCCGTCCACTATCAGAGGTCCCCAGATCCTGGTAGCCCGACCCCCCACCACTGCTGCCACCACTGCCACTACCATAGCTGGCAGTGCCAATGCGGTTGATGTGGCTGGTGGAGGCACTGAGGGGCGCCAGGTGCTGGCTATAGCTGGAGCTGTAGGTGGGCAGGCTGGTGAGGGAGTTCCGGCCTGAGTCTGAGAGGCCACTCCCACTCCCACCCGCTGGAGTCATGGTCCGACACTTGTCCAGTCCGCCTTTGAGGCCGCCAGGGCCCTGTCGTCCCTCAGGAGTCCCATTGGTCTGTGGGGGGCACAAGTTCTGCATGGAGTGGAAATTCTTGGGTACGACAGGCTTGAAGGCTGACGGCCGGACTAGTGGCTCTGAGCACTGCAGGAAAGGCAGGAAGGGGCTGGGCGTCAGGATGAGGACTTGGCCTTGGCCCAGGCTCTTCCCTCTGGCAGAGACTTGGCCAGCCCCACCTCCCACCCCTACTGGATCTCTATCCTGAGGTCCCCCAACTGGGGTTCCACCTCTTGGCTCCCTGAAGCCAGATCTCTGTCCTGGATCCACCCAATAGACTTGGCCCCAGGGCCCTAGTCCACGACTCCTCAGCCCAGCCTCCATCCTGCCCCCATAACCCAACCTCCCAGAAGGCCCGCTTTGCCTTCCTCTCTGCATTGCCTCCCACCCCCAGAAAAAGGCTGTGAGGGTCTCAGGCCCTGGGGACTGACCTGGTCTAGCTTGCCAGAGGTGGCCAGGAGCTTAGGTGGGTGGCTGGGCTCACGATACTGCGGTGGGGCTTTGTCACTGCCACCACTGCTGCTGCTGCCACCGCTGCTGCCAACTACGTTGCCACAGACATCGGTGTGGTCACTGCCCCGCAGCTCGCCATTGAGGTAGAGGGAGTTGGCGAGAGCCTTGTCCTCTGAGGGGTAGCGGCCTGGCCTCTCCCTGCTGGCCCCACTGCTGCTGCCTCGGGGGCCAGGGAAACTGCCCTGGCTGCCCCCACCCCCTGTACGGGTGCCCACGCTCTTCATGGCAAACTCCTGGGCATGGGCTACCCCACTGCCCACGCTGCCCATGGCCAGGCGGGGATCCGGGGGTCCGAGCTCAGAGGGCCGTGGGGCAAAGGCCAAGAGAGGATCCCGCCCTGGGTCAGCTCGCACAGGCAGTGTCTCCAGCTTCGCCATGACTAAGCCAGGAGGGCACTGTGGGCACAGGTGGGAAGGTAGAGATAGGTCAGACCCTACTCCTACTCCCACCACCCCAGCCAAGTCAACCCAGCACCCCTCTGCCCTTCAGTGTCCCCTTCCCTACAATGGGTACAAAGAGTTCCCAGGCATCCAAGGTGAAAGAATAGGGCTGGGATAAAAGAGAGAGCTTGGAAATGGGGCTGCCTATTGCCCACCTGATAAAGCCCAACCCCCAGGGCTCCATGCACATAGCCCCCAGCACAGCTCAGCTCCGCTCTGCATTCCATTCCTTAAACTCCTGCCTGAGCCCCACCCCACCCATGAGCTTCCCAGGCTCAGTGGTCCTCTTCTCAACTCTGCTGCAACCCCAGAATTTTGGGATTCTCTATCCTGGGTCTGGGCCCCTAATATCCCAACCTCATGGGCTGGAGAAGTGGGGTTGGAAAGGGAGAACAGTGCCTGAATCCAACAGGGAACCACCTCAGAAGTTAGCAGGTGGTGGGGGTGGGGTGGGCAGAAAGATACCCCTGTCCAAAAATTAAGGGTGGGGGTCCTTCACAGCCCCCTAACCTAACCTAAGGAGTTGCAGTCAGGGCAGAAGTGGAAGCTCACTACCAGCGCAGGCTTCTCTCCTTGCCTTTCCAAGGGGGTGAGGGGCCGATGGATCCTCAAGCCTGGGACCCTCCGAGGCCCGGTCTGCAGGGGCCATGTGCCTCACTCTCGCAGTCGGGGCTCGGCCCGAACCAGCTGCGCGACTTTGGAGGGGCCGACTGAGCCATCCCGGACTGCAGTTTTCTCCTCTGCGAAATGGGAGGAATGAAGGACCTACCTTGCAGGGCTGCTGCGTGCCAGGCGCCCCGAGGCGACGGGCGCCGGAGGAAACGGGGGACTTGGGGAGGGTGGGTAGGCGGCGCGCATCTAGGTCGCGGGTGGGCGCGGCTAAGGGTACGCCCCGTCCCCCACGGACGCACGGGGGCAGCGGCAGCAGCAGGTGGCAGGACCGCCCTCCCGGAGGTCTTCCCCGCTCGGCCGCACCAGAGCCCTGGCAAGAGAGGCCCCCTTCCCGGGATCAGTCCTCCGCAGAGGTCTCAGGGCTGGCTGAGGCCAGGGCAGGGGACGCAGTGGCGCCAGCTGCTGGCGCTGACGGAGCCTCCCTCGGGGCCTGCGTTTCCCACAGGTGGGCGGGGGGAGGGGCGGGGCCGCGCACCCTGCAGTGTCCCCAAGGATCCGGCGCATGCCGAACCCGCTAAGAATTCACTGCCACTAGGAAGACTTCCTGGATTACTCCCCTCTCCCGCTCACTGTGGACCTTGACCCTGCTCAGTTTACTGTGAAGCCCTCTGAGCCCTTCTTGTGGGTGCGCGTCCCCCTCCCTAACCCAAGGCCGGCCCACAGGCGCAGGGAGAGCCAGGCCTCAGGTTACTTGTGCTCAGGGAGGCCCTGCTTCCTCGTTCCTTTGTCTCAGGTTTGCACCTGGGAACACCTGGCCCCAGAGATCTGCATAACGAAGCTGGGCAGAGGCACCAGGCAGTGTCTGCCTCGGGTTAGACCCTCAAATAAGTGTGTGGGAAATGGGAGGGGATGCCCTTCAGACCTTTTCCTGCTGCTCCCTCCATAAACCAGGCAGGGAGCCCTCCTTCCCTTCAAGGTTAAGGGGTCCACGTGGCACCCTGTAGCCCCACAGACCACCTTCTACCCAGCTGCCCAGTTCTAATGCTGTGTCCTTGTCCCAGACCAAGGGAACCTGACAATACTATTGTCTTTCAGGAGTCTTCTGGCTCCCACACCAGCAATGAGAGTCCTAGGTTGTTGGAAAGTTCACTACCAAGCCTGAGCACTGTCTCTGTAGAATTCCATTCTCAGCGTCTGTCCCCGAAGGTGTGGAGAAGAGCACTTTGCCACCCTCCTCCCTTGGGCCCGTCTGTCCCCATAAGCAAGGGCCAGGACTAGGGTGAGGCCAGAGAGCCACACAGGGCACAAGTGAAGGGCGCAGTCAGCAAGCGCACAGCCCTGAGGGTGACAGTCTCCTTCCCTTGGTGCCTTGGGTGCCTCTCTGGCCTCACTCTAGTCCCTGCCTCCACTCCCCAGCATACTCCAGCCACTATGCCTCAGCCCTGCAACCCCCTCCTACCTTAAATATGCCCCCCTTCCCTTGCCATCTCTGGGTGCAATGTAGGGAGCAGCTGGGGACTGAGAGGATGAAAGCTGAAAGGCCTGAGGCTTCAAACCAGTAGGAAAGCCTGGGCAGGGTTTGGGAAAGAACTGGCAAAATTTCATACAGATGAGGTCAGGTGGTAGGGACAAGGGAGGACTCTGGACTGGGGACCACGGTGGTGTGTCACACTTTTAACATAGGGGAGACTGCTTGGGGAAAATAGGTATTTTGGGAAACAACAGAGGAAGATACCTCTCAAGCACTAGATGGAGGCCAGGCGAGATAGCTCATGCCTGTAACCCCAGCACTTTCGGAGGCCAAGGTGAGCAGATCATTTGTGGCCAAGAGTTCAAGACCAGCCTGGCCAACTTGGTGAAACCCTGTCTCTACTAAAAATACAAAAATTAGCTGGGCGTGGTGTGCACTCCAGTAATCCCAGATACTTAGGAGGCTGAGACACAAGAATCCCTTGAACCCTGGAGGCAGAATTTGCAGTGAGCTGTGATTGCGCCATTGCACTCCAATCTGGGTGACAGAGTAAGACTCTGTCTCAAAAAAAAAAAAAAAGCACTAGATGGAGAGAGATTGAGATCATCAGTTTTCAAGGGTGCTGGGGGTGGGGCCCAGCATTGAGCCAGGGAGCAAAGGCCCAGAAGTCTGGGAGGCACTCTGGGAGCAGGAAAATGGCTAAAAGAAGGTAGACCCCAAAGGCCAAGATTGAGGGGGTTCAAGAATGTGAGGACAGTTTCCAGTGTTAAAAATAACACGGCCAGGTAACATTGGGATTGAAGAGTGTGTTGGGGATTTGGGAGCTGGAGACATCACTAATGTCTATGTCAGAATGGTTTCCGAAAAGTGGTACAAGGGCCAGATGCAGTGGCTCACATCTATAATCCCAGCACTGTGGGAGGCCGAGGCAGGGAGATCACTTGAGGTCAGGAGTTTGAGACCAGCCTGGCCAACGTGGTGAAACCCCATCTCTACTAAAAATACAAAAAATTAGCTGGGCATGTTGCGCACCTATAATCCCAGCTACTCAGGAGGCTGAGGCAGGAGAATCACTGGAACCCGGGAGGCGGAGGTTGCCGTCAGCCGAGCTCCTGCCACTGCACTCTAGCCTGGGAGACAGAGTGAGACTCCGT
>PVKP010009151.1:10278-69676 GCA_004027715.1 Plecturocebus donacophilus | reverse complement strand
TAAGGGCAGCCAGAGAGAAGGGTCGGGTTACCCACAAAGGGAAGCCCATCAGACTCACAGCAGATCTCTCAGCAGAAACCCTACAAGCCAGAAGAGAGTGGGGGCCAACATTCAACATCCTTAAAGAAAAGAACTTTCAACCTAGAATTTCATATCCGGCCAAACTAAGCTTCATAAGTGAAGGAAAAATAAAATTTTTCATGAACAAACAAGTACTCAGAGATTACATCACCACCAGGCCTGCTTTACAAGAGCTTCTGAAAGAAGCACTACACATAGATGGGAACAACCAGTATCAGCCATTCCAAAAACATACCAAAAGATAAAGAGCATCACCATAATGAAGAATCTACATCAACTAATGGGCAAAACAGCCAGCTAGCATTACCAGAGGCTGCAATTTTCGTCTCTGATAAAACAGACTTTAAAACAACAAAGAACATAAGAAACAAAGAGGGACATTACATGGTGGTGAAAGGATCAATGCAACAAGAAGAGCTAACGATCCTAAATATACACGCACCCGTTACAGGAGCACCCAGATACATAAGGCAAGTTCTTAGTGACTTACAAAAAGACTTAGACTCCCACACAATAATAGTGGGAGAATTTAACATTACACTGTCAATATTAGACAGATCAACGAGATAGAAAATTAACAAGGATATCCAGGACTTGAACTCAGACCTGGAACAACTAGACTTAACAAATACTTACAGAACTCTCCTCCCCAAATCCACAAAACATACATTTTTCTCAGCATCACATTACACCTATTTTAAAAGTGACCACATAATTGGAAGTTAATCACTCCTCAGCAATTGTATAGCATTTCACAGGTTTAAATAAAATATTGGTTGGCTGCTTATTTGTTATTTTCATCCCCTATTCCTTCCTGTCTCCATTGTTAAGCACAATTATTGGCATAAAAGAGGTTTTTAATACCGATTTTTAGACTGCATTCTAGCCTGGGCAATAAAACAAGAATCTCATTCTCTCTCCCTCTTTCTCTTCCTCTTTCTTCCTCTCTTTCATTCTTTTTTCTCTTTCTTTTGCTGTTTCTTTCTCTTTTTCTAAAAAAAAAAAAAAAGCATCAAAAGTAAAATAAACTACTGCTCTAAAGTATGTGACTGACAGTTTATCTTTAAACTGCCTGGTTAACAGCATATGTGACTGATTTTTTTGAGAAATTAAACAGAGAAAAGCAAAACACAGAGGCATGTACCTATCACACAATACCGCTGATCAGCATCTGCCATATTTGTTTCAGCTCTTTCACCCATTTAACTTTTCAATGACAGTAAATAAACATCACAAATCAGGCGGAAGGTCCTGTGCAACCTATCCTTTTCCAGCACATTTTGCACATTTCCTCCCTGGAGGAAATCCCCATCTTGAGTCTGGAGATGAATTCAAGTCTAGAAGAGTTAGCCTTTAGGGTAGAATTCCAGAAGGTGATCTCTCTTCACCAGAGGACCCATAACTTTGTAACTGTATCTCTTCCCAACCTCACCCATGGAACCTGAAGGCTTTCTAGCTCAATCTCTGACACTCTACCCCTCTCCACCTCTATGTGCCCCATCCCGCAGCTAGGAAAGTGAAAACCCAGCCCAGAAACTTCAATGACAGAAGTTCTTCATGGGGTGTAGATATGGTATAAGTGTGAGTAATCAGTAGGAACATGACTCATGGTTCCAGGCCAGCTCCTGGCACTAACTAGCACCACTTGACTTAAGATAAGCCCCTTCCCTCTCAGGATTAGTTTCCTTATTTGTAAAAGATGGAGATTAAATTAGTCTCAAATGTGATTCTCTAATTCCACAGATCTATAAATTAAAATAGCTGCAATTATTTGCAATAAATAATGGCAGCTGCTAATTACTGTGCATTTACTATTCACCAGATAATGTGCAAAGAATACTGCACAGTTAATCCATTTAATCCTTTCAATAATCCTGTAAGATAATGCTATCCATTCCGTTTTACAAATGAGAAAACTGAGGTTAAAAGATGTCAAATGAATGGCTCAAGTATACACAGCCAGTAAGTAGCATTTGAACCTCAAGTCAGAGCTCTTAACTACTATGCTACGCAGTCCACTGCATTCTAAAGGGTCTCTTCACTTTTCAAAAGGATTCAGCACAGACCTCCTTCATAGCATCAACTGGCTGGCCACAAGGTCACCGGGTTTACTACTGCTGCTTCTTCCTTTTTTTTTTTTTTTTTTTTGAGACAAGGTCTCACTGTCACCCAGGCTGTAGTGCAATGGTGATCATAGCTCACTGCAGCTCAAACTCCTAACTCCTAGGCTCAAGCAATCCTGCCTCAGCCTCCTGAGTAGCTAGGACTACAGGCACATGATACCATACCCAATTGATTTTTAATTTTTTTTTTTCTTGGTAGAGATGGGGCCTTGCTATGTTGCCCAAGCTGTCTCAAACTCCTGGCCTCAATGACCCTCCTTAGCCTCCCAAAGTGCTGGGATTACAGGCATGCGCCACCACATTTGGTCCAACTACTTCTAAAATATCACTTGCTCTGAAGATTAGTCACACCTCTTTGTAGTGAAAACCTACTTGGTAGAGCATGGGGCTGGTGGGCTCTCAGAAAACTGAGCCTGATCAGATACTGCCTTTCTATCCTTTAATTTACTCTCTGCCTCCCAGGAGAAGGTTCAGTTGATAAGTAAAAAGATAAGCTACAAATTTTCCTTTCCAAGCATGCATGATTTTATTCCATAGAAAAAAAGCACCTAAAAGAATAGGGAGAAAACAAACCAAAAAACCCAAACCTAACCAGTCCATGAATCACTGTACCCAGGGCAACTTTTTTTTTTTTTTTTTAATCTAGTTTTCCTTATAAAAGGCTTAGGAAATTGCCCAAACCTGCCTGGCCTAGCTCAGAGCCTGGTACCCTGCCACAGTTCTTATTTATCTGCAGCAGTCAGTAGCAAACGAATTAATCCATGTGTGAACACTTAAATAAGAGTCACCCTGAAGTAAAAGCTCCATTTTAAAACTCAAGAGATGTCAACAGCATGGAGTGGTATCCTCTCCTCAGCAGAGGAGACTGATGTGCCTCTAGATCAACGGCTTCTGGATGTCAGGATAGCTCCTGGTAACTTTCATAGCTGTTACTCATGTGATCACAACAACATTACCAGTTGGGTGTGGTGTGGTGTGGTGTGGAAACTGTCACCTTCCAAATTATATTTAAATCTCTGCTGTCACATGCCAGTTTCGTGACCTTGACCTCAATAGCTCTAAACCTGTTTCTTCACCTAGAAAGTGGGAATAACTCTGACCTTACAGAGTTACAAGAGAACAGAAACATCATAAAGCATTTAAGGGAGCACTGCAGTATTACACATAGGAGTCTCCCCAAAGCAGTTCCATTCCCCTGCTGCTGGGGGCATGCATTAACTCACTGCATCCTCAAAAACAATGCTGAGAGGGGTTACGGATAAGAATGGAGGCACCTAAGTTTCAATCTCCTGTTTTTGACAGAGTGGAAGGACATTTAACTAAGCCCAGACCTGCTTTCCCTAACACCCAGAAAGCCCAGTCCTATTACTTCTTAATAGAAACTGACAAGTTGGCCTTACCAATCTGACACACTTGGAAGGATTTTATACTTTAAGTGGTCTTCTGAGGTTGTGTTAGTCCCTCATTACCTTGCTTTGACTCGTCTAATACTCCAGAGATTCCTAGAGAAGTGAGACTAAATTCCTTCCCCTACTAGAAGGTGACCCCACCCTTAGGAAAGGGGCCACATCTGGTCCAGCTTTGCAGGCTCAGGCCCATGACTAGGACTATACAAGCAACAGGAGTTCAGGCAGGCACTGCTGAAGGTGCACTGCCGGCACTCTAATCAAGGAAACAAAAGTTCAGGAGATTTCGGAACTGAATCCGTGAAGATTCCATGGTAGGCTCATTCACCTGCATCCTGACCTTTATTTGGACAGTGTAAATGGTGTTTTGCTCCTCCACAAATACGAAAAATAGGAAAAACTAGGTGTTGATCCTTGTTTGACTTTCCAACCCTGTTGAGTATCCAGGGATTCCTCTGAAAGGATATGGCTCCATAAGGCTGCACCTGTAGTGTTTGGGCATAAGACTTCCTGTGCCATGGGTCTGTAAACAGAAAGGTTAGAGAGCTTAAAAATCAAGAGTCCTGGGGCCCAGCTCTAATTCTGCCATGGCCAGATGGAGCAACTGAATACTGCGTGCTCAATCTCATAGTTGAAAACTAGGCTGAGGCCTTGATCTTCCTCTTCCATGCTGTACCCCTAAACAATGCTTATGATGAAAGCTAGATCCACAGAAAAGAAATGGAAGCCATCAGCTGAGCCACAACTCCCTTCCACAGCCAAGAACATACAATAAAATGGCTTTCACAGGGTCCCAAGAGCCCTGTGGTGGGGTTAATCAACTGCCATGGCCAGGTCTGAACCTATGAGGGCCAGTTTAATGTCCAGGTCATGGCCACAGCACTCAGTAGGCTGAAACTGGGAAAGCTTTCTTGTGCCTACAGCCCTGTAAATACCACATAACAGTCACAATCCATCCCCAACAGCCAAGACCAGGGGTAGGTCCCTGAACCAAAGGCATATAATCCACAGGGTGACCAGCTCTTTTTGGCATGAAATACTAGCAGACTAAACTGATTCTCTCACTGGAATCTGATCTCTGATCTGAGAAACACTTGAAAGAAGAAAAAAGTTAAAAAGGAGCTGACAGGTCATGATATGAAGGAGCCCAGAGAGGCGACACAAAAGTAAAGGTATTGGGCAGAGGCAGACTCTACAAAGAAGAGAAGCTGGACAGCAAGTGGCTGGAGAGAAGGGATAAATCTTGGCAGAGAAAAGCAGAGGTGTCACTAGAGATAAAGACAGTCAGAGAGCCACACAGGCCATGAGGTCATCAGCAGAGCCCATAACAAACAGGTGGCACCTCAGAGCTGCCTGGGAACGTTCCAGCTCTTGCTGCAGATCTTCTTTTTGTTTTCTTTTTCTTTCTGTCTTTCTTTCTCTTTTGTTTTTTTTCTTTTTTGACACAGAGCCTCTCTCTGTCACTAAGGCTGGAGTACAGGGGTGCAATCATAGCTCACTGCAGTCTGCTCCAGCCTCAGCCTCCCAAGCAGCTAGACCTACAGACACATATCATCACATACCGGACCAATTTTCTTTTAGAGATAGTGTGTTGCTATGTTGCCCAGACTGGTCGCCAACTCCTGGCCTCAGGTGATCCTCCCACCGCAGCTTCCCAAAGGGCTGGGATTACAGGTGTGAGCCACTGCACCTGGCCTACCTCTTTTCTTGAGATAACTGAAAAATCCCAATTCCTTCAAATCAAAAGAGGTTTAATACTCAACAGCCACAGGCTGAATCTTTAATGAGGTCACTATGAAGGCTGGGTATCTAGTGTGGATGGTTTAGAACAAAGTCACACTTCTGATGGAAAAACAAACTTGAAAGGGAGCCAGCATTTTTTCTGTGTTGACCACAGGCCAAGTGCTTGACATCTACCTCATTATTCCTCATAACCCCATTCTACCTCCAGGTGAATATGTCCCCATTTTACACAAGGGGAAGCAGGCTCAGTTATGCAAGCAAAATCACTTGTTGTAAATGGTGAAGGTACCTGTTCAATCTGACTCCAAAGCCTCATTCAAGCAGAGGCAAGGAAACCATGTGACTTCAGCAGGAGAGAGCAGAGATTCCTGCATCACGATCTGGTCTGAACCAGGTCAGTGGTTTCTCCATTGGCCAAGGTCTGGTGACTGCCCCCAAATTTTCCAAACACTTTATGATAATGTCCATTCTCAGGCTCCAGCCCCAGAGAGTCTGATTCAGAATGCTGGTGAAGCCTCACAATTGGTATTTTGCAGGTGAGTAAAATGTACTTCAATGCTTCAGAATCCCTGTGCTAAGAGGGAAGTTAGCAATGGCTTCTCATGGATGAAGAAAACACACATCTAGCCAATTAATCCAGAAAAGAGAATAAATCCTAGATTCTAAAAATTCTGACGTCTGCCCCATGTTCTACAGAGAAAACTGTTTACTAGTAAGACAAAAGCTATACAAAGAAATGCAACATAAGGTTCTAAAGGAACTTACAATCAATGTGGGAAAAATGCAACCAAAACAATACAGCAGCATATGCCGTATACTATTTAAGCTCTAGAAAAACTGGGGAGTGGGATGTCAATTAGAATCTTCTCTTTCCCTTCCTGTTCCCACAAGCTTTCAGAGGAAAGGAGAAAGAAAAGGAGGTAGAAGAAGCAAAGACTCTCTCCCACCTTGATCTCTAGATCCCTACTGAGGAAGTGGGAGACAATGACTTTCACTGAAGCAGGAAGGTGTCCTCAGAGTCAAGTATGAGCTTTGCAATCAGACAGATCTGAATTTAAATCCCAGCTCTACCACTCAATTACTGTATCACCTTGAGCTCAGTTCCTTGTCTGTAGAGATAATACTTAACCTTCAGAACTGTTGTAAACATTCAATGAAATAAAAATAATATGTACCTAGTAAGAATGGGATACAGCCTTCAAAGACTGAAAAAGAACCTAACAGAAACCAATCAAATCATTTATCAAAATACTTATTTAACTAACCTTTTTGATTCTCTGTTCTCCCCTGGGAGAGGGGATCTGTTCACCAGGTTGACTCAAATTGTACCACCTAGACTTCCTTTGCTGACTTCTGGTTGAATTGCCCAATAGAAAATACCAGATCAGAGGGTGCTCCTCACCCCCAAGGGTCCACATTTCTGATAGGGCCTGCATCTATCCAAGACTACGACTCCATTAGACAGCCTTTCCTCCACAGTTCCAGCTATCACTGAAATGTGGTGATACTGTTTCCTCCCCGGGCCCCTTTGGACTAAGGGCAGTACCACTCCCAGTAGTTGTTTGTCTTCAGGCTCCTCAACACCTCTTATGGCTTCCCTGAAACCTACCCATACTGCTCTATAGTGTCATCATAAAAGTCTCCTGAACTATCTGAAGTGGATTCCATTTTCAGCCCAAAACTAAAATGATCCACCCTACCTTCTCACAAACTAGCTTCTCCCAAGTGTGACACATCCTCTAATGGCCATGTTTTAGCCTAATTATCCTGTCCATCCTTTCCCTCCACTCCCAAAAAAAACCAGTTTCTTTCTCTTGGAAACATGAGTTCAGAACTGAACTAGAAGGAATAGTCTTTTTTACAGAAGAGCTGGCAAGGAACCACATTTTTTCTACCACTGGCCCAAGAAACAGAAAACCAATCTGCGGGGAGACAAAAACAAAGCAAAGGGGGGGGGGGAAGCAGAGATGAGCAAGAGAGAGCCTTGCTCAGCCAAGTGCCCGTGGATTCCTGGAGAAACACTTGCAGCCTTGTAATCCACACTATTTTGCTTGAGCCAGTGTGTTGGTTACCATTAATAGCAACTGAATCCTGAACACAACATCATAAGGTTAATTTCAACTGCTTCTAATTATCACCAAAACAAGATGAAATAGTAAAAGAACCAAAGGCTGAAACAGTAAAAGAACCAAAGGCTGAAAGGAAAGGGACATCAGAAGCTGAAATGGACTCTACTGGACCAAAGGTGAAAAGTAAAACATAAAATGACTAGGGCTACACAAGCAACAGGAGTCCAGGCAGGCACCGCTCAAGGTGCACTGCCGGCACTCTCTAACCAATGAAACAAAAGTTCAGGAGATTTCAGAACTGAATCCATGAAGATTTCATGGTAGGCTCATTCACCTGCATCCTGACCTATATTTGGACAGTGTAAATTGTGTTTTGCTCCTCTATAAATATGACATATTTTTGGCCAACAATCATAAGCCCTTATGAAGAGGTTGATTTGAAGCCCGCTACTCTGCATGGCTCTGTGATACACAGAGCTGAACACTTGCCAAATATGTCTATAGTGGTGAGAGGGAGATTTGACTTAAAAATAAAAACACCATCCAACTCATTCCCCTTTTAAAGCTCACCTTACTCATTCAATGCTAACAACCTACCAAGTGCTGGACACTGGCTAGGCCTAAAGGGTCCCATACAGACAAGTCAATAGGCTATTGCCTTGCAAGATCCATTATGAGGGAATGACTGAGCCTCCAAGAACCTCTAGACCTCTAGGATCATGCTTTGGACACCTCTGCAAGCTGATCTTCCACCATTTCCCCCAACCCAACCCTTAGGCTCCACACGTCCTCCACCTGAGGACTTACAGACTCACCATCCCTTCCTTCTGGAACACTCATGCCTACTTAATTAACAGTCATGCTGAGAGCTCAGTTAAAATGCTATTTCCTTAGGGAAGCCTCCTCTGACCTCCCAGTCTAGATCGTGTCCCTGTTTTTTCCTTCATAGAACTCAGTACAATTTTATAGTGTTTATAACTCAAGTACATTAATAATTTCTGCATCTTCCTTCTGGTATGAGAGCTACATAAGGGCAGGTTCCATCCTAGCCCCTCAGCCTAGCTCCATTCTGTGTTGAATAAATGAATACTGAGTCCTGAAGATACAGAGGGAAAATCTTTGATAGGGATTTAGGGGAGCAATTCCACCTCCTTAGGGAAGCCTTTAGAGCATTACAAATCCCTGGAATTCTTTTTTATTTATTTTTAAAAAATAAATTTTATTTCTTTAGAAATGGGGTCTTACTGTGTTGTCCAGACTGGTCTCAAACTCCTAGGCTCAAGCAATTCTCCCATCTCAGCCTTCCAAAGTGCTGGGATTACAGGCATGAGCCACCATGCCCAGCCCCTGGTATACTTTAACTTCTTCAACTTCCACTAACTATACCACTTCCTTGGCATAGATCTTATATTACCTTTGTCTTTATTTTATTCACTTTTACTCTCTTTGTCTCCCTCCTATCTTTCATTTATTTCACGACCATGTTTTAGCATCCCTACTGTTTCCCACATAACATACCGGAGACTAGATATATGATGTAAATAAAATTAACTAACTTTGCCCAAATTAGATCCTAAGCATCTCAAGGGCCAGAAATGAGGCTTATAGTCTTTTCTTCGTTGACAGCACCCAGCAAATAACAGGTGTGTTATAAATATAAATGATTTTCTAACTCATCATAAAGTAATAAAGAAGGATTTATGACTATGGTGGAACTCCGCTGCTGGATAATGAACTGCCATGGGAATGAAGGGTGCTGGGAAGGTATCTCTAACCTTGAGATTACAGATATATCCATGCCTCAGTGCCACTTTCAGAGATGAAATGTGAGAGAAAATAGGAAACATGACAGAGTCAGTATATCATGGTAAGCTGCAGTAACAAAGAAAGAAAACCAAAGGTTTTTAAATTTAGAGAAAAATGATTATCCTTAATGTCTCCCTAAAAAGCATACTTGGAGGATAAAAATCAACTGAACAAAGTGTATATAAAAATATAGCAGGGAAAGACACGTCTAATTTGTTTTGGGCATTTTTATGCCTCCTCACACACAAATAACATACAAGTTCCCCAGTAATACACACATATATCCCACTATTCCTAATCCTAAATTATAACTAAAATATGCAACTGTGCGTTCTGACTTTATTAACCGGCTTAATATGCAACCTGTTGGCTAAATGTTGGCATTTCTTCATCTATAGAGGGCCCAGAAGATAACAGCAAGTCACAATTTTTAAATGGACATGGCCTTAACTCACGTTGTGGAACTTTAATGATAACTGGCCGCTTCAATCTAATGGCTACAGCCTAGGACCACTAACTTTACTGTGAGAGGAAAGCCATGAGTAGAGGCTGTCACCAGAACTCTGCAAAGGGTGAGCTGAAGAACTCTGATAGGAGGACCACACCGTGAGTTAACAAGTGGAGACAGAGCCAGAGGAGGATACGGGGTAGCTCGTTACCACGACCAACATTTTTCAATCCTCGTTCTGGAGTGGTCAAAACCAATGGTTTAATATAATGCACAGAGGATGTGAGGTTTTAGCTGCCTAGGGATCTCAGTTCTCCGTTGGCAAAATGGAAACAGCACTTACGATATCAGCTGCCTAGCCGCTTTCTAAAAACCCTTTCCCTTTATTTGCACGGCAATTTGTATTTTCTTTTCTTTCTTTCTTTTCTGAGACAGTTTCGCTGTGTTGCCCAGGCTAGAGTGCAGTGGCACGAGCTTGGCTCATTGCAATCTCTGCCTCAGCCTCCCAAATAGCGGGGACTACAGGGGTCCGCCACCACGCCTGGCTAATTTTTGTATTTTTAGTGGAGACAGGGTTTTCACATGCGGCCAGGCTGGTCTTGAACTCCTGACGTAGTGATCCGCCCGCCTAAGCCTCCCAAAGTGCTGGTATTACAGACGTGAGCCACCGCTTCGGCCTGCTTTTCCTCACCTCGTAGTTGGGAGGCGCATGCGAGCTGAACCCACTTTGAAAATACAAACTGCCATACAAAAACCCTTCTCCCTTTATTTGTACGGCAATCTGTATTTTGCCGTGCGTTCACCTCGCATGCGCCTCCCAACCACGAGGCGAGGAAAGGCAGGCCAGAAGCCCACCTCCAAACTCCCATTTCCTAGAAAAGGAAACTGAGGCTCGGACCAGTTAAGTGCGCGAAAGCCGAAGGGATGGCCATGGGTGCGATGATCTCTCACTAAGAAAATACCTCCGGGACTGACCAACACTTCCTGCCCGGGTTCAGAATCTTACAGACCCGCAAAACTGCAAATGCGCTAACAGTCTTAAAAACGTCCGCATTGCCAGCCCTGAAAGGCAAACGCCGGCCGCAGAGCCGTTTAGTCACAGGTAAATGGAGAGTCGCTGCAGCTCGGCTGCCTCTTCCATGGCGAACCCAGGGCAGGCCGCGACCCGCAGGGCCAAGATGAACCCGGCGGCCGACCCAACGCCGCTGCTGTAGCTACCTGTACGCCGTGCAAGATGTACACCTTCTCCGCCTCACTCAGCGCCACGGACGCCATGCTGTAGAGCTGCCCCGCGAACCAAACGTCATCTGCGCGCGTCGTCTCCGCCGGACCGCTCCCCCACGGCCCACCCGCCGCGTTGATGCGTCATCAACCTGCGCGGCGGCCGCTCCTGCAGCCGCGGCCGCCGCCACTGCCGGGAGCTCGATGGGCTTCTCCTGCGCGCCTCCCGGTGTCTGGCCGAGTCCAGGGAACCGCCGCGCCTCGTTCCGAGGAGCCATCGCCGCAGCCAGAGGCCGGGTCCCGGGTTGGGGACTGCCGGGGAAGGCAGCGGCGGGAGCCCCACCGGGGGCCTGGGACTGGGGAACTGCCTCCGGCTTCACGGTCAGTTGGGAGGGGAGACTGGGGTTGGAGTGAAGAAGCTGGGATGAGGAGAGCCACACGGGCCGGGGGACTTGCAGTGGGAGAGGTGTGCGGCGTAGTTGCTTAGAGATGGAGTTGACCTAGGAGCTCGTGTGTGTCTCGTGTGTGTGAGTGACAGAGAGACCCAGACTAAGGAGAGGCGGACGTCGTGATTGGCCCGGGGGTGGCTGTTTCCCCCCTCTTCTCCCCTCCACTTCTCTAGTCCCTAGGAAGGCTGAAGAGGAGAGGCGATGCAGCCCTCTGTAGGTAGTTCTCGGTGGGAAGGGTCCGGGCTGGGAGTGGGGGACACTAGACCTAAGGCGTCCCCACCCCTCCACCCAGGAATATCTCTCGCTGACTCGCTCACTCTCTGACCGAACGCTGACCCAGTACCTTGCTGGGACCTCTCGCTTCGGGTGCTTATCAGAGCATAGTCCCACAGACTAGGGGGAGGAGGCGCCTGGTAACCGGCGCTAGCTAGGTGCGCAGTGCCCGGACGTCCCCGACGCTTCCTAGCGGGAACTGGAAACCCCGGCTTGATGGAAGTGATCGCTGGGAGCAGGGAGCAGTTGCCAGAAAAAAAGCCAGCCCCATGCGATGGCCGAGTGGGAGTATAGGCATTGGATGCCCGGAGAGGATATCTGCAAGGTGAAGCTGGGGTCACCAAAGGAACTCGTTAAGGCGGGGCGGACAAAGTATGGTGCAAGTTTTAAAGGAGCCGTGTGGATAAATGGGAGAAAGTTAACCCAAATTAGTTGAAACAAGGAGGGCAAGTTGAAGCAAGTCTCTTGACTTTCCTGAGGTTCCATTTATGAGGACCCTCCTAGTTCTCAAAAGTGAAAGTAACCTTAATCAGCTTGATCAGCCAAAAAAAAAAAAAGGTTGGTATTTCTCAGATAATGGCTTCAAATACAGTTTCAGATAACTATTGGGAGCCTACTATAGATAGGCTTTGTGCTACCTTTGGAACACAAGGCAAGTAAAACACACTATGCCCAGAGAAGTTCCCTGGCCAGAGGTTCAGGCTCGGGGGCCAACATAACCACAGATCATGGTGGTTAGAGCTATGATGGTGGCATCAGTGGGCACAGTGGGATTGGGAGGTCGTCTGAGGTTACAGAGAGGAACTGCTTGCTCACATTCTTAATGATTAAATTGCTGAGCTCCAAAATTGATGATCAGTTCTTAGTAGACTAGACATTAGATGTTTCTTATGTCTCTACATAGTTCTCTACAGGGGCACCTAAAAGGAAGACATCTTGCAGGATTGGACTTTGCCTTCCTGGGAAACTGGGAGAGGTGAAGCCAGAAGGGCTTCTACCCTAATGAGGGCACAGGTACTCCACCTGTTGTGGCACACCGATGTGTTTGTGTGTGGTTGGACAGCTGGGTTCTGTGTGAGGAGCTCTGTGTGATAAGATAACATGAGATTGCTGATGTTAGAAATGGTATTTTCTAGATGTGCTAGAGATTTGCTCAGAAAGGAGAGACCCTGGAAGTGGGATTTTTGAAGCTAGAATATGTGAGGGGACTGAGGATTTCAAAGGTGACAGCAAATGGGCAGATCAGAAAAGAGGAAGAAGAGCTTGAGTTCGGAAACCATGGGGTCATCTTTATGTCAAGATCTTCCAGTGTCTTTTAAAATATACAGCATGTATTTGAACTGTCCCCCTGACAATTGACAGGAATTCCATACTGGAGAAGTGTTGGCAGTATTTGCTAAATAATGTTACAAATGATATTAGGCTAAGTAGGTATGAGAGAGGTAAACAGTAGAATATTCCTTTTTAAATTGTCTACTAAAACAATGACAATCTTGGCCAGGCATGGTGGCTCATGCCTGTAATCCCAACACTTTGGGAGGCCGAGGTGGGCGGATCACGAGGTCAGGAGATCAAGACCATGCTGGCTAACAGGCTGAAACTCATCTCTACTAAAAATACAAAAAATTAGCAGGGCATGGTGGTATGCACCTATAATCCCAGCTACTCCGGAGGCTGAGGCAGGAGAATTGCTTGAACCCCAGAGGCAGAGGTTGCGGTGAGCCGAGATTGCGCCATTGCTCTCCAGCCTGGGCAACAAGAGCGAAACTTCTTCTCAAAAAAAAAAAAAAAAAAAGTGACAATCTTCACTAAGCATTCTGCTTAAATGCTGCCAGAACATTTTTATCATTTTTTGCTGTAATAGTGCATTGGACAGCTTTAAAATCCATAAATTTAGAGTTCTTTTTTAGTTTATTGAAGTAATAAGAACATATGATAACCAAAAAAATGGAGAAGTCAAAGATGGCACAATGTTCTATTAAACCAGCTTGTTTTTCTATCACTTTTGGATTCATTTATTGAATGAATAAATGAATTGCAGCATACTAATCTGTAAGTTTGTGTATTCTAAAACCCTATACTCTAATTTTCACACTAATTTACATAATGCTTATTGTATACCAAGCATTGTTCTAAGCACTTTATAAAGATTAAGCGATTCAGTCCTTGCAACAGCCCTATGAAGGAAGTATTTTTATCCCTATTTTACAGATTGGGAAATGAGGCACAGAGAGGTTAAATGCCTTAACCAGGGTCACAGGTTGTATCATTGGTAAATGACAGAACCAGGACTTGAGACCAGGCAGTCTAGCTCTTCTGCCCACACTCCTAACCATCACCTTACACAGCCTCCCCCTAGGTTTTATTTCATTCACCAGAGTATTTGGTGAAGGAAGTCCCAGTTTTGTTATGCATTGGTTACTGCCCTATGAACTATATAGTTCACCTTAATTCCAAAAGCAAGGAGTCTGTTCAAGCATAAACTCATGTCCCGTGAATTAGTTTTCTAGAGGAACATGGAATGTAGTGCTGATGGGAAGTTCCTGTGTCTGTTGTAGCCCAACCTTTTAAACAAGGCAAAAGGTTATATATGAGCAGAATAGAACATTAACTCCAAGTAGCTAAGGAAAGAGCCCTCAATGACAAAGAAGGCTGATAGATCTAATACTAGATTTGAGTAGGATGCTTGGAGACCCAGATTCCAGCTATATGCCATACTCAGAAGAAATATCTAGAAACTCTTCAGACAGTTAGTGTTTGCAGGCCTGTGAGTCCCTAGTGTTCTTATGGGCATAAAGAGACAAGAAACCCAAAACACAGCACCTGCCTAAAAGTAGTTTAGAATTTATTATAGTAGGGGAGCCCAGAACCTTAGTGCATGAACAAGACAATAAAATAAAGTGCTCAATTGAGATGTGGCAATTAGAGAGAGGCCAGCCTATAATAAGGTGCTAATTGTGCAGGACAGGTATCAAACACAAAAGGTAAAGAGTTGCTGCTAGCCACAAGCTGGGAACAATAACATTACAGAGACAACTGTAAATCTGTCCCACCCAGCCTTGGTTAATTAAAGCAATAAAAGCCAGTTACAGAAGAGCTTCAGGGCAATGCTGAGTCTGTGGTGCTGACATTGCAGAGAGGTATTTTTGGAGTGTCACTCTGTTGCCCAGGCTGGAGTGCGGTGGCACGATCTCTGTTCACTGCAACCTCCATCTCCTGGGTTCAAGCAATTCTTGTGCCTCAGCCTCCCGAGTAGCTGGGATGACAGGTGTGTGCCACCACTCTGACTGATTTTTGTATTTCTGGTAGAGACTGGGTTTGGCCATGTTGGTCAAGCTGTTCTGAAACTCCTGGCCTCAAGAGATCCACCTGCCTCGGCTTCCCAAAGTGCTGGGATTACAGTCATGATCCACTGTGCTCAGCCACCCAGAGCTCTTAAAAGCCCAGTAAGAAACCTTCTTTCTATTCCCAGTCTTAAGCAGACATGGCCACATTTTAGGCCTTTTCTTTTGCATGTTCACCATTACCCCAGCACCCTGAAAATATACGATTTGCGCTACTGTTTTCCCTATAGATCTGTTTCCTTTAAACACTTTGCATTTGTCCTACCTGTACCTTGTCTTAAAAAATACTAGATATTGGGAGGCTGAGGTGGGAGGATCCCTTGAGCCCTGGAGTTTGAGTCTAGCCTGGGCAACATAGACCCCATCTCTAAAAATAATAAAATAAAGATAGAAATGAAGAATATCTGTAAAGAATACTGTCATAATCTGGCCAGCAGGTCTCCATCGGTCTTCTAGACATAACTTGGGATTACAGTGATCGAAAAATTGCTAGTAATATATGGGTAAAGCCTACTCTTAATTAGAGGAAGGGTTATACAGTCTTCTTGTATGTTTCATTTTGAAAGAGTGACAGGGTGTTTCCTATGTCTCATCAGGGCATATTTGAGAAAAGGGGGTCACACATCCTGATTACCAAATATGGAAATATTTAAACACACACACACCCTGATAGCCATGGAAAGTAACAAAGTCTCAGGTAGAAATAGAGGGGTGATGTCTCAATATTGATCTGCTAGGGGGAGAAAAACGAGCCTGATGCCATGCTGCCTCCAGTTCCTTCCTAGTTTGCATTTTAAAAAGTCATTTGCCTTCCTCCTTGGAAGCAGATTTCTAGAGACAAATGGCCAGGTCATTCATGGCTGTCAACTGTGAAGGTGAGACGACTCCAGGTGCATGTCCCACTTAATTCAATCATACATCCTAATACATTTGAAATGCATGGGAAATGTCATCATTTCATAGTCTCCAAACCATAGCCTTCCTAGTATGTACTGACTTGATGATTGAACTCTTTGGCTTGAACTCTTGGTGAGACATCAACACGTATTTCCTATTTCCCATTCCAGGTCAGTGGAGATGGAATGCCTTTGGGTGAGATCACTTTCTTGCCTTAGCAGGATGAGCCTAGTGGGACAAGTACAGTTCTGACCACAGTCCTGTTGCAGTCAAGTATTCAGTACGTAAAGTGTATGTTTCTAAACGAAGAAATAGTAGCAGAGAATCTAGAAAGACCAGTTGGTTAGGAAGATAACAATCTATGGTGGAAAGTCTACCAGGCATCTTAGCCCAAAGATTTGGGCTTTGCTATTAACTTGCTTTATGACTGTGAACAAGTCAGTTAAGCTAACCTAAGTCTCATTTTGCCCTCAAGTGAGGATCTTGCCAGGTTATAAAACTCAGAATGGATCCTGGATGTACAAATATTTGAATATTGGAAATGGCCATGTTTAACTTAGGGTTTATAAATTTCTTTCATTTACCACTTTGTTATACTTGATATATTTTGCTAGTGCTTTTTCCACTCTGAAAAAAATGAACAAAAGGAAGTGGTAATTTTATGCTGTACTTGATTGAAAAAACTAAACATGCTCAGGAAATTGCTAAGAGAGATAGTTACCAGTGGGCATCTTTTTGAATATTATCAAATGGGGAAAAGAGGTTAAGGGCAGCTTTTGGCAAAAAAAAAAAAAAAAAGGAAAACCCTAGATATTAACAAAGAAAACGTTGAATTTGCTCCTGAGAACAGAGGGCTCATAGAATCTCAGCCCTGCAGGGGGCCCTACCAATCAGCATGATCGTCCCCTTGTTTTATCAAATGAGGAAACTGAGGCCCAGAATGCTAACTGTCTTGCCCAAGATTGTGAGGTTAGTGAGTGGCAGGATTGGGAGTAAACCCTGGCCTCTTGATTCCAAGCCCAGTCTTCGTTCCTTTTAGCACTAGCCTCCCCTCTGCTTTCAATGCCCTCTAGTGAATGCCAGAGAGCTCTGATCAGGTAGGCAGGGACTGTCTTCTCTCTCTCTCGGAGCCCAATACAGCCCCCTTTCTGTGGTCCCAGGTTCCTCCAAGGGCTCTGCTCTTGCATTGCCACTTACAGTACCTGGAATAAGTGATACCAGCAGATTCCTGAAAGTCAAATGGCTCTTCTTTTTGAGCCCTAGTACCTAGTACAGTTGCAATAACTGGTTATCTCTCTTCCCTAGCTAGTGTTTTAGAATTCTCTAAGCACTTTTGCTTTTAGTCCTTAAAAACACCCAAGCTCTGGCCTGAGTGATGTCACAGTGGCTGTGTGTCTACACATGACACAATGTGGGCTCAGGTGCCATTCTCAACACCCTCGGGTGGGAACCTTTGCTGATTGGTCTTTGCCTAACATGGGGTGGGGGGAGCTTTTTCTCAGAAAAAGCAGCATTCTGGTACTTGGCCGCACAGGAAATATTTCCCAGCAGAAACAGATTTTAGGGATTCAATCCTAGGGTGACTCTTCTGGCTGAGACTTCACAGTCTTCCTGCGTCCTAGGTTAGGGCAGGATCAGTATTCTAAATATTGGCTGATATTCAGCCAGGGCCCCAGCTTAGAGCCCAAAATGCTTGTGTTAGGCCTGTGGCCCGTGAGCACCACTGCATGCAGCCCACCGGATAATACCACCTCTGCATAACCATGTGTGAGCAAGATAGCCAAACTGGAAGTAACCCAAGGTCACTGATGGAAACATCAGTACTCCTCCCCCTTTTATTTTCTAGCCATTAGACAAAATTTAATTATAGTAAGTAGTGAAAATCAGGCTGTGGGACAAGAGCAGACTTTGGGAGTATATCCTGTCTCCACCACTTCCTGGAAGTATGAATGTAGGCATGCTTCAGTTTTCTCATCTCTAAAAGGGGGATGGAAAAGGGAGCATTTATACCTGCAAAATAGAGTAGACGTGAGAATCAAACAGGAAGAGGCATGTGTAGCAAGCAGCCCAGGGCCTGGATCGAGGCAGGGGTGGGTAGTGGACATCTTCAGTGAGGGTCAGGAAAGAATCAGGGCCCACCCTACATTCAGCATATTCCACACTGTGGCAACACTCAAGCAAAACTGGAGCCTACCCTTACAGAGGCCAGAAGGTAGTTCATTGTCAAATGAGATCATGTACTGGGTTACAAAGGGGTTCACAAACTATGAGAGTATCACCCTCATCGACAAGTGTTCATTAGGTAGCTGGATCAGTCTTTTATTGTTGCTTTTATGAAGATGTTCCTGCTGGCTTACAGACTTCCTGCAAGGAGGAGTTAATTCAAGGAGATGGCAGACTAGCAGTTAAACAGATGGTAGTAGTTAGCATCCATTAGACCTAGAAAGCAAGTTAGCCACCTCTCTGTGAAGACCCATTGACAACCTGAGCTTCACGTCTTCACTCATCTGTCAAACAGGCTGGACCAGAGTTTGGAAGAAGCCAGGTCGTTCTCACAGTCTCTTTCCAAACAGCGATGTTTCTGAGGGCCCAAGTCTGTGAGGTAACCCAATGGGTATCATGCTCCATTAATGAGACAGGTGTCAGAAGCAGCTCATAGAAGAGGGAATGCTTAATTTTTATTTATTCGTTTGTTTGTTTGACAGAGTCGCACTGTGTCACCCAGGCTGGATTGCAGTAGTGCAGTCTCATCTCACTGCAGCCTAAACCTTCTGGGCTCAGGCAATCCTCCCATCTCAGCTTCCCAAGTAGCTGGGACTATAAGCACACACCACCATGCTCGGCTAATTTTTTAAGATTTTTGTAGAGATGAGGGCTCGCTATGTTGTCCAGGAGCTCAAGCTGTCCTTCTGCGTGGGTCTCCCAAAATGTCCTTACAGACATGAGCCACTGTGCCCAGACTTGTTTTTCAAGAATAGGTATTATGGGTGCCCAGAAGCTAGTGGAAGGAAAGTCTGCTTAGAGTTCCTTTCTTGAGTTTTTTTTTTTTTAAGAGTCAGAGATTAGAGGTCCGAGTCCATCCCCTCACTTTAGAGAGGAAGACGCTAAAGCTAAGTTGAAGAAACTTCTCCTCAGGTCCCTCAAATCTGTGTAAGGGAGCAGGAAGTAGAACTCATAATTCCTGCTTCTGCATGTCTCTCATTCCCACTTTGGGTGAAAAAAAAATCCATATGCTGTGCTAAAAAGTGCAGTCTCTGATGGCAAGCAGAGCTGTTTTGAATCCTGGCTCCACCACCGCCTCACTCTATGTGACCTTGGGAGTATTCCCCAACCCCTCTGAGCCTTACTTTTTCCATCTCTGCAATGGTGAATAAAAGCTGCTGTGCTGGGTTGCTGTAAGAATTAAAACGAGCTGCTTTGTGCAGCCCTGAAGCATAATCGGCATTCAGTTAATGTTGATGCCCATCTCCATTGCTCTAGCCAGTACTGCATGTTTTGCCTAAAACGTAAGTTTTCAACAGAATGTCAAAAGGACTTAAATTTTCACATTTGTGAAACAGGAGAATTTGACTAAAATCTACTAGATGGTCTTTAATATTTCTCTCAATTCTAAAATGCTGATTTTTTTTTTTAAACCGGTTACTCTTACAAGTGGTCTTGTTTTAAAGCAGTCTCAATATTTCTCTTCATTGCAATATATAAATGACACCCATGGAAAGGGAAAGTAGGCCGGGCATGATGGCTCACGCCTGTAATCCCAGCACTTTGGGAGGTTGAGGCAGGCAGATCACCTGAGGTCAGGAGTTCAAGACCAGCCTGACCAATATGGTGAAACCCCATCTCTACTAAAAATACAAGAAAATCAGCCAGCCATCGCAGCGTGTGCCTGTAATCCCAGCTACTTGGGAGACTGAGACAGGAGAATTGCTTGAGCCTGGAGGCAGGGGTTGCAGTGAGCTAAGATCATGCCCTGTGAGACAGAGAGAGAGAGAAGAGAGAGGAGGAAAGAAAGAAGGAAAGAAAAGGGAAAGTAGAACATGTTACCCAAATAAATTGTGTCTTCTATAGATCTCCATTTGTGACATTTATTATATCACACTAAACATGGGTGTGTTGTTATTTTTCCCAATTAAAAAAAAAAATTAATAGAAACAAGATCTCACTATGTTGGCCAGGCTGGTCTCTAACTACTGGGTTCCAGTGATCCTCTTGCCTCAGCCTCCCAAAGGGTTGGGTTTGCAGATGTGAGCCACTGCACCTGGTTTGGGTGCATACTTTCATACTATTTTTTTTAGTAGATCAGTAAAACCAGGAGTTGGTAAAATAGCCAATTGCAATAGCATCATTATAGTAAGTAGAGGAACTGTTAGCCTCCATGAGCTATGCAAATCCCAGACTGTTTTCTGAAATGAAGGACATTAGTAGGAGTCTGAGTGTGTGCATGAATGGATTTTATAAGGAGGTGGTCAGTTATGAGGCAAGAAGGAAATTTCAGTTTACTGACCACTTCCTGGTTTCCTCAGTGGACTGTGATATGTGTAAGGTTTGGCTTGGTGGTACGATATTTTACTTTTTTTTTCCCATTTGTTTTTTGTTGAAGGCTGAGTATGACAGAGACAAAAGGCAGGTAGAGGGAGACAGCCCCTGCTGTAGAGAGAGAAACAGTGTAGACTTGTTGGTAAAGATCTTACGAAACAGGCCAGCTCTCTCTGCCTGCCTGGACACTTTCCTTGGCTAGCTGAGTGTGCTGCAGAAGATAAGGAACCTTTCTTCTGTTACGCTTCAGACCACACCCTTACCTTTTTGAAACAGTTTAGTGACTCATTCTATGTTTTAATGAAATATTTCAAACGTACTGATTCATGGTTCATTCTTTGTTTTTCTGAGACTCATCTAAAATGTGGGCATAAAATTTACAATCCTTTTGGATTCTTACACAAATTAAGGTAATTGTAGTGCAGATGAAGTAATTTTCTACTTGACCAGTTTTGTTTCTAAAGCTTCTAAGGCAAAGACCATTTATTGATCTTTGAGGTTGCAGGGTTGGCTTGTGAATACTTTAGGCCTGTCACTCTAGAATGTGAGAAGTTCTAAAAAAATAAAAAACACCATGTTTTTAAGGCTGTACAATTTAAACCATAGATGGCTAATGTTATATTAATTAGGGTGAATTTCAGCTGAGAGTTATAGAAACATCAGAAAAGACGCTACCCTGTTTCAGTTGACGTTTTAAGTGATTGTTTAAGGGTAGACTGGACTATTTAACTGTGGTAAGAATTAGTTTAGGTGGGAATTCAGTGTTTAGGACAAGTTCAAGAGGGTACCAGACCAGCCCTCAACAGCAGTCTAGCATAATACTAGGTTTATTAAAATGTCACATATTCACTTGAAACAAATTTGGGCTTAAGCCAAAAGCATCCTGTTTTAGAGTTTCTACTGTTTTGCCGATGTTCACGATATCTGCTAAGTAGTTGATGAAACTGAGTTTCAGTTTTATAGTTCCTTCTTGTAGGGACCCAGAAAGTTTAATCTTTCAATTTTTGTTTTAAGTATTTAAATAATCCTTATCTTTAAGCCAAGGCGAGATGATTACACGTGATTTTGAGTTTGTTAAACCAGTCTGTGTACAGTTATTTCATATGCTCTAATGGTTAATTGCCCTTTGGTGATGCTTCTTTAACCTCTGTGGTCTCAAGACCACATAGATTTTATGCTGTTCACAAGTGCGTGAATGTTCATGTGGATGTGAGAATGTGCGTAGATGCGGTGTTTTAGAAAAGTAATCCTCACAAAGTACTTTGAATTGCTTCTAAAGATTTGATTTTAGATCTGGCTGAACTATTCCATTACTTTAGTGTAGGATCTTGTTTTATGAAAGCAGGTGAATAGGACTTGTTGGCAATCTGAGAGGATGGGGGTCCTTGGGACACTCGCTGGACTGAGAACAGTGACATTTTGGGACTCTAATACATTCAGTAGAGAACTTTTATGTTTTGTGTTAACAATCATACTTTTGACCTCATCCATAAAGCATGGACTGTGGGTCAGGGTTTTTTTGTTGTTGTTGTTGTTTTCCAAATGATAGATTTATAGAGATTTGCTCTTCATTCAACAAATGATGTAGTTAGATTCTGCCCATCGCTAGCAGTCAACACTTGGCCAAGCTAATTCATCCTGGCCAACCAGATGAAGTGCCACAGTGGGATGGGGCCTGAGAGCTTGGCGTTAGCGCTATGGTGTTCAAATCCTTTGAGCTGCCTGCCGTGGAGAGGAAGCATGGGGATTGAGCCATAAGTGGTGTACCTCAAGGCTGACCCAGCAACCCAATCCACTGAATACATTTGTATCTGTCAGTGTAGGTTAGTGGAAGAGCACACTTGAAATCAGGTATAGTGAAGCACGTGTGTCATATATGGATCTGGAGGCAATTCTCAGAACCAGAAGCATTTTTTGTTGTTGCTTTTAGACTAGCACTAATTTCAGGCATTTCTTGGTTTTGGTTTTAGAACTCTAGGAAGGAATACTAGCGGATTTCCTTTGACTTCCCACACACTGCCCCCAGCAGAGCTCAGATCATCATTTTGATACCACATCTTATGAGGATCGCTGGCTCTAGGGAGCTCCAGAATGCCTCTGGGCCTGTGGATCCATGTCTGTGGTGACTTCCTTACCCGCCCCCTAGGCTTAGTTCCTTTGCCTTTCTGGGCTTCAGTGAACTCTTCTATCAGGTGAAAGGAGTAATTACTTTGAACCTGGAATATGGAGGACCTAACTCTTTTTAATAAAACCCTTAGCCAAAAAACTTCAAAGTAGATTAATGTATTCAAATTGCAAAATGGTCATTGTTCTAGATCTTCCTTGGGAAACTGTCAGCCACTTAGAGGAACAGAAAACCTAATACCACCAAAATGAGACTCAGGCCCGTTGCCATAGTGCCTCCCTGGACTTGTTGGCCTCTGAACTCAGACCTGTCATCTGTCTTGTCTGTCACTTCCACAGTGGCCTTGCTACAGCATGAATACTATTCCTTCACAACTTTCCTCAGAAACTTTATGGCTCAGCGATATCTTTCAGGATGAAATCTCATCTCGTTATAAAATTTAAAGCCTTTCTAAAACACAACTTTCTCTTACCTATAAAGCCTCATCTCTAAGTCACCTCCTCTCTTCCCTATAAAGCCTGCATGTGTCCACAGACACACACATACGCAGCCCTGGACATCCTGCCCCTCCCCTTCCCCACTAATACCACCACTTTCCCTGCCAGGCCTACCCTGCCCCTCTTGTCTTTGTATAAACAGGAGGCTTCACCTGGCTCCGGGCCCTGCTCAGAGCCCACCCCTTCAGAAGTCCCTGCCATGAAAATCTGTTTATTTCACTTTTGGTTGTTGGGGGTTTTGTTGCTTTTGGAGTTTAGGGTTTTTTGGTACTATTTCCCCTTTGTTGTGCTATTCATTAGTCACCTATGTGTTAGCATTATTGTGGGTGTGTCTGTTTGATATTTGTGACCAGTCACTCAGGAACTATTGATTTGAGCACGTTTACCAAACACTAGGCTACAGAGCTAAATAAAATGAGACTTACAAGTTAGTAGAGAAAAGCAAATAAGACTAGTGTTACTAGGTTGGGAGCTGGGGGAGGGGACTGGCAGGGCCTGAGCAGGGAAGCACACACACATGATTGTCCGCCACATCCCTCATGTGTGAGCCCCCTGCACAGCTCCTTGCATTTAGTGTTTGCTCCATGAATGTCTTTTTGAGTTGATCTGAATAAAAAGAGGAGACTTTAGAGAGCAAACAGGGCAAGGGGCCAGGATGAAGGGGACAGGGAGGGGAAGCTAGAGGAGGCTGCCCCTCTGAGAGCATGTGCTGACAGGGGTGGTGTTAGGAGTTTGGGGCCCATCCTTGGGGCCCTGTTCCAGAGTCGTGAGCAACCAATTCTGCCCACTCCTTGGAAGTAAGGACACTTGTTGGGAGGGGGATCTTTGGCAGAGGTCTACTGCTCAACCCTAAGGATTAGGATTTCTCTAATTCAAAATAGAAAAGGGAAAGGGGGGTCTATATTTGCCTTTTTGGTTTTTGTTAGGGCAGGGTAAGGGAAACATATACAGTTTATTTCATGATGGGTTTTTTGCCATATTTCTCAGATTTTCAATTGGCTAATTCAAGGAACAAATCCTTATTTGAAAGCTACTTCTGTTGATTTTGGGAGGTCTGGGGGTTAAGCAACCTTTTTATAGCAGGATGCCTTTCTTGGTTTCGATTGGGATACTTTGAAACTCTTAAGCGTGGAATGTGCCCTTCAGGTCAGGGCTTGGTGTATGGCCCTGCCAGGTACACATTTGGCTGGGTCCTTTCCTAGATCACAGGTTCTTGCTCACCTGTGAGGGTGATGGGAAAACAGAGCTCCTCTGTACACTCTTTGGTCTCACATTGTTTGAGGATGGAACATTCTGGTTACTTGACTAAGAGTCTGTCCACTTACCTCATGGTTCCACTTGGCACACCTCCAGCATCCAGAATATGGTCACTGTCCTGAAAGTAAGCAGACAATGCCTCTAAAAGGTGGGCCTGGGATCACAAAGCTCATGCATCCATTTAATCAACAAATGTATTAAGTGGCTACTCTGTGCCAGCAACTGGGCTAACAAGGGAGGGCCTCCTCCCCTCGAAGACTATGTGGTGAAGAGCATAGCAGTTGTTCCCTGAAGGCCTATTGCCCAAAATGACTACCCTTTTGCAAATAAATCTAACAAGACTTAGTTTATTCACTTTTCTAGCCCACAGCCAATTAGCAGTAGTAAATAGAGGATATGTAGGGATGATTGGTGACTGTAGACACAGAAATGAGTAGGCAGGAATGGAGGAGGAAGACAAGGAATCATATACATAGATGCCAGAATGGCAATTACTACAGTCTGAGCAAGCCAGTTGATGTGAGGCTGAGACCCAGTGAATTTCAGTAGCCCCGAGGACATCATTACTTAACACACTCCAGTAGCTGATGTTCCCAGTAATGACTCTAAATCATTCTAGAAGAAATGGATGGTTATTGTGCTTAAGGCACAAACAGCTATCATACCCTTTCCTTCCTTCCTTCCTTCCTTCCTTCCTCCCTCCCTCCCTCCCTCCCTTCCTTCCTTCCTTCCTTCCTTCCTTCCTTCCTTCCTTCCTTCCTTCCTTTCCCCCTCTCTTTCTCTTTTAAGATTTCCATCTTAACCATCCAAGTGGTTAAAATGTGTTTCTGCTTGGAAACAAGTCACATTTATCTGGGAAATTACTTACATGGAAGGGCTTATTCCTCAACAAAACCATGCACATGAAACATAACTCTTGTTTAATCAAATCATTGTCATACATACAATCAAGGATGGGGAATTGTCAAAGGATAGAATGCAACCACTCTGAATATTCTGTGAATATAATTCAATCACTGGAAATATCTAATAATTGCTCTAAAATTTATTTTTGGTGATTATCCATTTATGAAAACCATACCATTTATGATAATCAAAGAACAGTTTGATAGAGTACACAGGTTATAGGGAAGTGGCCCGCAGGCTGCAGATGACAAGAGGTTTTGTTGCCACAGATGTGGGTGGGATAGTGCGAGTTGTAACTGACCATCTCCATCACACTAAGCTGTTCTGCCAGGGAAGCAGGATCTGTTATTTATTTGATAGCCAACAACTGCTTGGAACCAGGTGTCAGCAAACTTTTCCATAAAAAGCTAGAGAGTAAATATCTAGGGCTTGTGGGTTACAGCTACTCAACTCTTGCCATTGTAAGTACCAAAGCAGCCAGAGACAATATATAATCAAATGATGTGGCTGTGGTGCAACAAAATATTATTGGTTTTAAGCTTAAATAGTAATTGTGGAACATAGGTGATATAAATCTGTATGGCAGGAGGAAAAACCAAAAGAATGCTTACAACTGGAGGTTGTCAGAATGTTGAGCTTCAATCAGCTTTTGAATCATTGTGGTTTATCAGCTTTTCTTTTGTTTGGTTTTCCTTGAACAGAGTTTGTAATTTTAGAATTTGCTGGGCACAGGTCAGGTCCCAGACATGCCTGATCTCCGATCTTCTACTGTCCTCTGTTTGGCGCTTCAGAAGGTGGGCCTGCATCTTTTAATGCATTTAGGTTGTCTCTGGCAGGACCACTTGCCACTGTCCTCTGGAGAGCACAGGATTGCTCTCTTAGAAAAATGTGTTTGATGGACCATCAGAAACCAAGACTTTTTCTCTACTTGAGATGGTCATTCTATCTCTATGCATTATGACTTCTTGCTCCCTAACACAGTGATAGTGACTGTATTTGTTGAGTCAATGTTCCTTTGGTCAAATATGTGATACACATTTAACTATCTTTCAGCCATTAGTTCTCTGCCACCTTGGGAGGAGTGGGCCTGTCCTTATTCTTCCTTACTATTCTGCACAGTTTTTGACTCTAGAATGTCTGTCATTTTGAATAGTAGTTACTAGTCTGCCCTCCTAGATTTTTGGACATGTCCTTACTGTTCATAGCAATACTGTATTCAATCTAGATGCTTGGTTTCTTTGCTGGGGGTGAGGGCAGTAGAGGAGGAAAAAAAAAAAAAGAGAGTCAGGGTAAGGATAGATAACCCAATACAACCATTGAAAGCCTACTTTTGCCCTTCAGAGCCATAGTCTTCAGGAAGCACACATGACCAGTGCTGCCTTTGCGTGATTTCTTCTGTTGTGTAGTTACTTGAGTTCTCAAAAGACGGAGGTGTTCTTACCTGTGGAAGAACACCTTGGTGTTTTTTCCATGGTGGAACAAACATATAGGTGGCTTTTCCATGGCACCTACATCTGGTGGGGAGCTTGAGCCATCACAGTTTCTAACTGAGAAACCTGGTTGGTGATGCAACAGGCCAGAGAGGTTAAGATAAAGAAGAGAAGGGAAATCTGTGCTTTCTGTGTCTTGCAGCACATGCTGTGGAGACATTAGTTATCGATTCTTGGTTATTTCATTGCTATCTCCAGAAACTTGAATTGCAGCTTCTAGAGAGAAAGGGTGCTTTGCTCAGCACTTGTTTCTGAAGGCATGGATGTGTTTCTTAGAATACATGTGCATAGTGAGGTGTACAGAATGTTAGGATCTGTGTCATTCATTGCAAGCACCTCCACCAGTTCCCTCAACCCTCATACTAGCAATCCTTGGAGGAGGTGGCCAGGGCTGGAATGTAGGTATTTTCACAGGTGAGGAAACAAAGGCACATGAAGCACCCCACAGCCAGGTGATAGGAAAACATCTTTGAATTCTCTCCCCTTCTCTCTGCCTCTCTTTGCCTTTTAAGTCAAAATTTGAACATATCTGTTGAGGCATTGTCTACCCAGTAGATCTAGGAGACCTAGGTTCTAGTACCACCTCTAAATTGGCAGGCTGGGCCAGGCACAGTGGCTCATGCCTTTAATCCCAACACTTTGGGAGGCCAAGGTAGGCTGATCACTTGAGCTCAGGAGTTTGAGATCAGCCTGGGTAACATGGTGAAACTCCATCTCTACAAAAAAGTATAAAAATTAGCCAGGCATGGTGATGCATGCCAGTAGTTCCAGGTACTTGGGAGGTTGAGGTGGGAAGATCACTTGAGCCTGAGATGTGAGGTCGAGGCTACACTCATCCAAGATTGTGCCATTGTACTCCAGCCTGAGTAACAGAGTGAGACCTTGCCCCATCTCAAAAAAAAAGATAAATTGGCAGGCTGTGTCTGCTGTTTCTGCTCTAGCTGACCTTGGGCAAGGCATTTACTCTTTAGAGTTTCCCTTTTTATTATCTGTTATGTGAAGGTCCTGTTTCAAGAAGGCTAAATTAACTCTCAGAAACAGGGAAGAACTCACATTTTAAATAAGCAAGGTGTTTAGGTGGCTTTGCACATAGAGGTAGGTAATCACAACTCACTTTGGGAGTGATTTTGTCAAACCTCCTTGATGACAAGACAACACCAAGTGTCTGGGTTCTTTCTTCTCTCTTTCAGATGCCAGTATGGACAGAATAGCTTATGATGCTTATCCCCACCCACCACTTCCGAGACATTGAGCGGAAACCAGAATACCTTCAGCCGGAGAAGTGTGTCCCACCTCCCTACCCTGGTCCTGTGGGAACCATGTGGTTTATCCGTGACGGCTGTGGCATCGCCTGTGCCATCGTTACCTGGTTTCTGGTCCTCTATGCGGAGTTTGTGGTCCTCTTTGTCATGCTGATTCCATCTCGAGACTACGTGTATAGCATCATCAACGGAATTGTGTTCAACCTGCTGGCCTTCTTGGCCCTGGCCTCCCACTGCCGGGCCATGCTGACGGACCCCGTGAGTATGTCTGGGCTTGTTTTGACCAGCCCACACTCTCCTCCTCTGGCCCTGGCATGGCCATAGCCTGCATGCTCCCCCTGGACCTTGGGAATTTGGAGAACAGGAGGGCGAGGGGAGGGTGGGGAAGTGGACCTCTGCCTTGTTCAGAGTTCCATGGAATTCTGGCTAGGGAAGAGGAGTCAACACCTGTACCACAGCCTATCTGTCTTGGTTAAATGATACTATATGTACATGGATATATACATTTATTGGGCCTGCTGTGGGAGGGGTTTGGTCTAGGGGAAATCTGGCCTCTAGTTAAAAAGACACAGATAACCTTGATGACTGGCGCCAGATTATCAGAGCAGAAAGCATGCTGGAGGGTTGGGTCAAGATGGGACTTCCCAGTAAAGACAGTGCTGGAACTAGATGGACGTGAAATTAAAGCTACATCCAATTCCAGGAACCTGCACGGAAATGGCCTTCACTTTGCTTGGGCGAGGTGCATCTTTTCCTGAAAAGCTGGACAAGCCTGTTTCAGGCCGCAGCAAGTGCCTCTTGGTGAATGTCTGTGGGTAAAGCAGTAGTGTTCTGCTCAATGACTTAACTAAATATACCAAGCTGCGCACATGAATATTGAATATTTGTGCACCCTGGTATTAAACCCTCTCTTCTGTTCCTTTTCTTATATAGGAAAAGCAGGAGAATACGTTATTTGTTAAAGACCTACTGTGGCTTGTTTCAGTACCTGGGACGTGTGTGTGCAAATTACGAGAGGGAAAGCACTGCTACTAGCAGTGACACTGGCCATACAGATTTTGTTTTTGTGAGCCCCAGGGAAAGCGCGGTGATGATGATGATGATGATGATGACCAGATGATGACTAGGCCTGAGCTAGTTCTTGTCTCGAAGGGCTCCATTTCCTGCTAGTTCAGGTGGTAGATTATTATTAATCAATTCTAAAGGAAGGCAGCTTTCCCAACTCAATTACATGTCAGCCAGTGGTCCAGACAGCACCTCTGTTCATGCACATGCCTCAGGAAGACCAAACACACTGGCAGGCAGGGGCCTGTTGGCCTAGTATTATTAGCACTGCTTACAGGACAGCCATCACCTGAGGGAAGCCATGTATATGGGTATAATCCTAAGTGTCCCCAGATACAAGGATATAAAAGAGTTTTCCTAGCAGTATCTACATGGTCATGCTGAAAATAAGTTAAGGATTTATTCAGAAATTTTTATGATACCATTGCTCTTGGGGATACAGAAATAAAAGACACTGCATTGCTCAGTTCATAATTTAGTATCTACTAAGCCCCAGATACTGTTCTTACTCTCAGGATGCCCTCTGTCTAGAAAAGACAGGTGACAATAACCCTGTGTGATGAAGGCTGTGGCAGAAAGAAACATGGATTGCTGTGGGAGAACAAGGGAGGGGAGATTAATCAATCTGTAGGGGTGACTGCTTGGAGGAAGCAATGCCCAAGCCAACTCTAGTCTGAGCAGTGGACATTGATAACAGGAAGACAGGCCCAGGGAGCAGCTTGCACAGAGACATAGGAATACAGAGCGTGGCTCCTCTAGACACCAGGAGTGGTGGGAACTTGGGAAGAGAATGGACTTACGTTGGTGATGTGGGTGAGATGCCTAAGGAGAAGGATAGGAGTTAGATGATGAGGGGCAGTTTAGGGCCCCTGAGAATTTTCAACACATCTTAAAACTGTTATTTTACAAGTCTCACTCTGGCAGTAGTGAAGAGGTGTGGCACTTGATGTGAGAATAAAATGAATGGCCATGTTTCCTCAGTGCCCATTCTGTGAAAGATTCCTTTCTGAGCAATGGCTACAGCTATGAGCAAGACAGATGCAAATTCCTGCCCTCATGAAGCTCAATTGTAGTGATAGGGTCAGGTAATAAGGACATGATTGAGCAGGATATTTCAGAAAGTGATAAGTGCTTTAAAGACAGTAAGATAAAGTGACCAAGATGATACGCTGGTGACTTTTCTGGGGCAAAAGGGGACTACTTTAGGTCAAGGTTGTCTAAGAAGGCATCTCTGAGGTGGTGCCTTTTGAGCTGACGTGAATGACGTGAAGCTACAAGCCAGGCAAATGAAGATCCAAGGGCAGAGGAAAGAGTAGATTCAAAGGCCCAGAGGCAGAAGCATGCTTAGCACATCTGAGAAACAGGACTAAGACCAGGATGATCAAAATATGGTTGTGGGAGGGAGGGTAAGAGTGGTTAGAAGAGGTGAAGAGGGCCTCAGAGGCCAGATGTGCAGGGCCTGGTAGGCCTCATGAGAGGCCTCACTTATTGTAAGTGCAGCTGGCAGCCATCAGAGAGACAGAGTGTCATCTGATTTGCAGTGTGCTTGCAATGGAGGTTCAAGGTGTGATGAATAGAAGCAGGGGACTAGAGGTATTGCAGTGGTCCAGGGAAGACATGGTAGTGGTTTGGACCAAAGTGGGAGCAGTGAAACCAGAGAGAAGCTGTTGAATTTGGCATCTGTTTTAAACTACTCATTTCCAAGCCTTTCTGCACCATCTCTTAGAGAGCTGTTTAAAAATACTGATGGCTGGGTGTCACCCCCAAAGACTACTATAATTGGTCTGGGGATGGGGCCCTGGGCATTTGAATGCATTAGAGCCCCGTCCCCCCCCCACCCCCCCGACATTTCCCTCACATTTTCCTCTCAGGCCAGGCCTGAGAACACAGTTCAGAACTGACAGAATGGAGAGAAATTGGAGAGCGTACTTTTCAAAGTCTTAGCTAGAGCAGCTTGGGGATCACTGGTGCCAGTTATTGATTAGGGAAGTCTGAGGAGAAATGGATTTTGGAGGAGAAATCAAGGCTATGTTCTAGTCAAACTGCCACTAAAATTATGTGCAAGCAGAGATGCTAGATGGGCAGTAAGTAGTCAATCTGGAGCTGGTGGAGGATCAGGGTTGGAGAGGGAATGTGGAGGTCATTGGTTTCTAGAAGACATGAAAACAGGGAAGTGGATGTTGGGCAATGGGAGGGGAGGCTTCTGCCCTGGCATTCCTGCTGCCCTCATACACATGGGTTCTTTACCCACTGCATTGAAGCGTGCAGCCTCTCCAGAGACCTTGGCCAGCTGGCCCTTGCAGTGGATGCAGGAGAGCATGATTCTCACTGTGATGTGTTGCTAGCTTCCAATCCCAAAGCAGTGAAAGGCACAGACTGTATCCTAAACCACAGTTAGCTTTCCAGAGGTGTATTTTGCTGGTAGCCCCAAAGAAAAGGGGCCAAACAATGAAGAATTTACCAAATATCTACCATTAGTAAGGGAAGCAATTCAAAGCATGTTCTACAAATGTGCCCTATTTTAGGATCTTCATGCTACCACCTGCCTCTCCCCATCCCCAGCACATGACATCTCATGCAAAACCCAGTATGCAAAACAGAAGTGGGGCTGCAGAAGTGGGAGCTCCTCAGGCACTGGTGGGGCACCCTGGGCTTCCAAGGAGCAGAGTTGGAAGTCCAGGTAATAAGCAGATCAATTAGGGGTTCCTTATGGATGTTGCAGAGGAGTCTTTTTTAAGAAAGGGATCACTGCAGGGTTCTAAGGAGTTCCCTAATGGGATTATAATGTTTTATGTCTCAAGAATTCATGTTGCACATACTTTTTCAGAACAGTTTACATCCAGAGGTTTTAAGTAATATATGCATTGTGTATCACTTTGATTTGTTATCATTACTAGTTAAATATATGTATATATATATGTATGTGTGTGTGTGTGTGTGTGTGTATTCCCTCAAGCAATTACTTTACCACTTTCAGCTTTGAAATAATAATTCCAAGTGTAACATCTGAACACTTGGAACCACCATAGCCTTCTAAACCATTTATCAGTGATTTACTCCAATGTAGCAGTAGATAGGTCCACATAGAGCTTTAGCAGAAAAAGGAAGTGGGAAATGACTCACAGATGTGTAAACAGCCTCCTTGGAGCTGAGACTGCCATTTGAGAAATAGGGCAAAAGGGATGGGTCTTGAAACAGGGAAGAGAACAAGTGGACAGAGGAACAGGGCAGACGCCTCACTTGGCCAGCAGGCTGGCCTGGAGGTGGTGTGGGTGTGGGCAGGAGCACAAGTCAGGCTGACCTTTGATCTCCTGACGCCCTCTCCTTGCCCACTCTGAGGTTGTGTAATGTCATCAAAGGAGCCTTCTGTGTTCCTAAAACACTTTAGACGTTTAGAAGTCTAGAATGGCTCCACGTGCCCTGAGGAGGCAGCCTCTTGAAGACAATCTGGACTCAGAAACCCTTATCTTCGTACCCTTCTCTCTCTTTTCCCCATTTCTCAGTTTCACCACCTTTTCTTTTCCAAATTCCTCATTCTGTGAGCTCCCTCAGGAATCCTAAGGGGCTTCTTTATTTCTGAGGTAATATCTGTCTCCCAGAAGATGCTTAAACCTGACAGATACAGGTTGTTTCTTTTTGTCCCAGCTGCCAGGAAGCTCAAAGCCAAGTGTTACACAATCAAAGTAATTGTGTAAACCCTTATGATCAGCATATTTTTGCCCCTCCTTTTTTGGATCTTATCGTTTATTAACTTCATAAATTACTTCAAATCTGAGACTTGAGAAAAGGAGGAATATACAGTCATGTCGCTTAATGATGGGGATGAGTTCTGAGAAATGCGTTGTTAGGCAATTTTATCATTGTGCAAAGATCATAGACTATATAAAGATCGTAGATTGTATTTACACAAACCTAGATCGTACAACACCGTATGGAATAGCCTCTTGTTCCTAGGCTGCAAACCCGTGCAACATGTTACTGTACTGAATGCTGACGATGGGCAGCTGTAACATAATATTATTTGTATATCTAAACATAGAAAAGGTACGGTAAAAACATGATATTATAATCTTGAGGGACTCACCATTGACTGAAACATTATGATGTGCATGAGTGGATTTATAGTCAATTTAACCACACTGTTAAGGAAAAGAAAATTCGTCTGCCTACTCCCCAACCCCCAATTCCTTTTGAATCCCATTCTGTGAACACCTTGCCATAAACATAACCTCCATGACTTCTTAGACCACTACAGGCCACTGATTTTCATTTCAGCTGCCAAAGTCATTTAGTGGAAATAGTGGGGCTTACTTCAAATGTGCAATTGGTACTCCCTTCTGGAGTCTCTTTCGGCAGCCTTACTGAGCATGTGCTGTGTTCAGAGCCCACTTGGCAAGTATTTCCTGTAAGCGTAGCATGGCAGTATGATGTTGGACCTGTGGAAACATAGAGGAGGAATAGCAGGCCAGGTGCTGGGTGCAGCCAGAAAAGGGCCTTGCCCATCTTGCCCAGAGGTATTGGCACATTCATTGCATCAGGTTAGGGGACTTGCCTCAGGGTCCATTGGAGTATTGTGCTGCATTCTGCCTCATGCCAGGCAACTTCTCACCCCTGCCCCCGAGCAAATGTATGGATGCTAAAAGAAAAACCTTTCTGGCTCCAGAGAGAGGAAGGCAGCCCATTTGTGGACCAACTAGCTACCTCTTACTTTTCTGTGGAGGAGACATGTGGCCAGTGATGCAGGCTTCGGGTTGGTTACCATGCTCCTGGGAGAGCTGTTAGAGGGAGTTTCTACCCAGACCGGTGGGTGTGCAGCAACTTTGATCCCATGGCCCTGAAACAATTTAAGCAGGTTTTCATTCTTGTTTATTAAAATGGATAGAATGTTGAGTCCTTGAAATTACTGGCATTTCTTTAGAACCTGTCTCCACTACTTTCCATTGTTTCCTTTTTAACATTATCATATTATCCTAGATACTCATTGAAACAGCCTTATTATCCTAGGCCTGTTTCAATCTTAACATTGGCGTGCTGAGGTAGTTGTTGGTAGAATGATATTGTGACATCAGGAAAATTTTTTTTTTTAAGTCTTTTTTAAGCCACTTAATAAAATTACCTGATAATTACATGTTTGTCTTCTGATCGTGGCAAAGGTTCTAGACTTGGATTGCCTTGAGTCAGAATACAACTTCAGCCACTTATTAGCTGTGTTACCTTGGGAAGATGCTTGATTTCCCTGCTTTAGTTACCTCATGTGTAAATTGAGGAATATCACAGTCTCTACCTCATAGGTTTATTGTCAGAATTAACTAACAAAATACGCTTTTGTCACAAAGCATTTGGAACTGTGCCTGGCCTATAAGTGCTCAATAAATGTTGTATCATTATTATTCAGCTTAGGTTTATTGAATACATTCCTCATGCCAGGCCCTAAGCAGTTTGCTGAGCTACAAGTTGACAGACGTTGTCTTGTCCTCCAAGAATGTACTTTCCTGTAGGAGAGATGTGTGTAATTAAATGATGTGTGCCATACTACACATATAAGCTGTGATAGCCCAAAGGCCAAGTAATGGGTTCTGCAAGGAGGTGCCTGGCAAGCTGGAGTGGATAAGGGTTGGATTGGTGCTAAAATGGAGCCCCTGGGGGTAGAAAGGAAAACTTAGAGAGAATGGTGCCCTAGGGAAACTCCAAATAGACCACAGGGAGGGACTGTCTACAGAGGGAGGTGGGACTGGATTGTTAGTCCAGGGCTGAGATATGTCAGCCTCGTGAGCCCTGCCCAGGAGCTCGGACTCTGGTCCATGTTCCCTAGGGAGCCAGTGAAGGTTTTAGGCCAGGGGAATAATGTGATCAGATTTACATTTAAGAAAGTTTTCTCTGGAAATTAGTGGGGAGAAAGGATAGAAGTGGAAGCTGCAAGATTTGAGGCAGGAAGACCTGGGAGATTCTCTAATAGTCTGGGGCAAGTGATGATGGGCTCAACTAAGGCATGACAGTGGCATGGAGGGTAGAGCATGGGATTCAGGGCACAGTCTGTGGCAGAATTAACCTGGTGGAGTGAATGGGATGTGGGGAAGAGGGTCAGAATTGGTGGTTACTACTGGATTTCTACCTCAGGCGATAGGGTACGTGGCTATGCCATGGGCCAGGAAGGGGAGACTTGAGGGGACAGTTTGGGGAGAAAGCAGCAAGTTCAGTTTTAGCTGTGCACTGTGCCTTTGGGACAGCCAGATAGAGAGCTCTGCAGATTCAGAAGAGAACTGAGTTGGAGCTTGTGATTGGAGCATCATCACTGAGTGATGATGGAAGTAGGGTTGTAAAGAAAGACTGTCAAGGAGAGAGTGCTGAATGAGCAGGGAAGGAGGCTTTGGGTAAAACCCTGAACTCTGAGGAACACCGGTGGCCTGAATGCGTGGGATGCCAAGAGAAGGGGAGAGGCACAGCCCCACAGACAGGGAGGAGGACAGTGAAGAGACCCCAAGGAAGACGAGGGCTAAGAATTGACTTTTGGATTTGGCCACAGTGAGTTGCTCAGTGACCTAGTGAGAACAGTTTCCTGGTGTGGAGGGGTTGGGTTCACTGAAGAGTAAGGGAGAGGTGAGCAGAGATATCAAGTACACAAGGCTTTAAGCAACTTACTTATGAAGAGGCAGGGAGAGCTCAGAGCCTGCTAAGAACACAAGGAGAAAGCTTGGAGATAATAGTATGGGGTCCCTCAGGGCCAGGACTGGCTGTGAGCCTTGCCTTCCCAGACAGTGGGTACCCATGGGTCCAGGGACAGTGGGGCAGTGAGATGAGGAGTATGAAGAGGATTTAACCCTAGCAGCCTCAATTTTCTCCAAAATAGAAAAGGAAGTGAGCAGGAGTCAAGGAACGTACTAGAAGTTTGAGCTACCTACTAAGGTGAATGGCTGGTGGAGGGACATCACACCCTACCTACCCCACCCCTAAATACACACAGGTGCACACACAAGTACCATTATGTTCCTTCTGCATGGAAAACTCAGAGCTCTGTGCAGAGAATGTGGGAGGAGTTCTGCCATGACTAGAGCAGAAAAGCTTTAACAGCTTCCACACACTTCTTTTAAACCAGATTTAAATTGGTTCCACTGTGGGGCCAAATATATGTTTTTGAAGCTATATGATCTGCTTTTATGGGCCTATAGATTTTTTAAAGTGTTTTTAGCTTACTAAATACAAAGAGAAAAGACTGTAAGAATATGTTTCAGAATGTTGGTAGTACTTGTCTTGTGTGATCAAATCAGAGTGAATTTTTCCTTTTCCACTTTTTCATCTGTATTTTCTTTCTTAAAACCATGAACAAGTATTACTTTGGAAATAAGGGAGATAAAATCAGTGCATTTTGACCTGCTAGGCTTGCAGCAATGTGGAAGCTTCAAGACATCCCTGTGACGTGTGTATGAATGTGGGGTAAGGGGATAAGCATTTCTTAGTAATACAAGCATGACAGTAGTTGTCTCAGGCCTTCTGACCCTCTGCCGTCTGTCCAGGATTGTACAGAACAAAGTTCCTTCCCATGAACTAATAAGCAAAGAGCTATGAAATATGTGGAGATGAGCCCAGAAGAACATAATACACATTTTTAAAAAGAATGAAACAAAAAATTGTCTGAGGCAGAGACTGGAAAGTGTATGTGTGAGACTCCTCAGTCTGGGGGGCTGGCCCGGCTGCTCTCTGGCACTGAGAAATGGGCTCAGGTGGCTGGATGGGTGGGGCCCTGTCTGGATGGAGATGGGCCTTTTGGGAGATATATGCAAATGGAGTTACATTAGACGGGGCACGTGTTTAAAAAGTCTGAGCTGCTGAATGGTGTCTCTACTCTTGGTCTAGAATAGCAGGCCATAATGAGAATACCAAACGAGAGCTCTCACTGCCTTTTATGGGTTAGAGGTTTCCTCTTGCAGTCTTTTATATGAGGTCTGCTGGGGTTTACGGTACATTCTGGTGGCTGGGACCTTCTTAAAAACTGGGACCAAACAAAAAAAAATCACCTGGGCCATAATTTAGGTAAATTCAGCCTCGTTGCTTCATCTCCTTGGGTGAAAGGATGTCCCTTTGTACTTTTTCTCTTATACACGTAACAGTAGTAACTTCTAGTTGTGGTTTTCTGGTTTTACAATCCATAAAAGGTCACACAGTTGCCTAAACTCAATTACTTTTTACATGATAGAGAATGAGGCTGGGCCCAATGGCTCACGCCCCCGTAACCCCAACACTTGAGGAGGCCAAGACAGGAGGATCGCTTGAGTCCAGGAGTTCAAGACCAGCCTAAGAAACACAGTGAGACCCTATCTCTAAAAAAAAATTTTTTTTTAATTAGCTGAACATGGTGGCTTGTTCCTGTAGTTCCAGTTACTTGGGAGGCTGAGGTGGGAGGATCACCTGAGTCTGGAAGGTCAGTGCTGCAGTGAACCAAGATCATGCCACTGCACTTCAGCCTGGGCAACAGAGCAAGACCCTGTTTCAAAAAAAAAAAAAAAAAGAGAGAGAGAGAATGAAAAATAAGGCCCTTTGGGCTTGAGACCCTGTCCTCTACCTGGGCCAGTGCCCTTCCCAGGCGCCCTTGGAAATCCACTCATGCCCTGTGATCTGGGCTCTGCCTTGCCTTCATGAAACCTTCCAGACCCTGGCCCTTCACCAGTGCCTCACTGGTAGCTCGTTGGCCGTCTCAAGGTAGACAATAATGGCATTTTGGTTACAACCCTCAGGAAAGTTGATCATATTCCTACTTTGGATGATTCCTTCCTAAGGTTTATTTTTTTGCTTGTTTTTAATGGATTGTCTTCTTATTGCAAATGCCACATGTTTCTAATAGAATATTTAATAAATAAAATCAAGAAAATTAAAAGTACCTGTGATCCTCCTACCTAGGGTCTCACTATGTTGCCCAGGCTGGTCTCAAACTCTTGGGCTCAAGCTGTCCTCCCACCTTGGCCTCGCAAGTAGCTAGGATTACAGGGTTGTACCACCACACATTTTTTTTTTTCTTTTTTCTTATTCGTGTGTGTGTGTGTGTGTGTGTATAATATGTTATATGTGTTTCCTGTCTCAGTAGTCCAATGTCCAAAACTATATTCTAACTGGCATTGTGCATACCATGAGGTCCTTGCCCACCAAAATATGTTTGCTTTTAAACTTTTCTATCGTAGGCTTTTCTGACATCTGACTACATTTTGCAGACCAGATTTTTTTTTCTGCTTTTTTTAACTTAAAAAAAAAAGGTAATGGAACACTTTAGAGAGCTGAAAGAGTATAAAGGACCTCATCTCCATCCCACTCTCAGTCTGAGCCTATGCCATTGAGGTGCACTTGCATGTGTTGAAGTGGTCCTTTGGATTTTCTCATCGCCTCCTTGTGAGCCTTTCGTTCCTCATCCTCAGTGGAGAAGCACATCATTGCTTTGAATGATAGGTCAGCTAAATGCTGCCCATCTCAGGAGTGAATAGGTCCTCACTGAGTCAGGAGAAGCAGAAGCTTAGTAGGGGAAGGGCTGAGGCCCAGCAAAGAGCTACATGAAGAGCAGAGATGCCAGGAGATCTATAGGCCCACCTCTAGATCTGGACTTGAGCTGTTTTTCCTCCCAGGTGCCCCTCTCCTGCTTAGCATCCACCAGGATCCTCCTGGCCTTCCTAGGATCCCCACCCTCAGTCCTGCCTCCCCTTAGCTCCCCATGCACTGGTGGCTGTGCCTTTCACCAGGTGCTCAGCCTCAGCAGCCTCACTGCATCTGCGCCTGGCCACCCACCAGCTGTTTCAGGCCTGGGCTCCCATTGCTTCTTTGTACTTCCCATAGTGCTCAGTGTGGTGTAGACCTTCAGGAGAGAGTTGCTGGTCGACTTGTCTCGGCAGTTTTCTTAGCTGGAATCTTAATCTGCTGGAGTCATTTTCTTAGCAAAAGGCAAAACCCCAGCTCCCTTGCATTTCCAGCACTGAAAGATTTTTCTGTTTCTTCAGTGACTCTTTCCTTCCCAGAATTCTTTTGTAGGAAAGGTTCTGACACCCAGTCTTCATCCCTTCTGCCCTGGGAAGCCCTCACTTGGCCTGTTATAATCCATCAGTCCCACTCTGGAGAGACCAAGCGTGCTCTATCTGAAACTCCAACTTGCCCACTCTAATAAACCATACTCTCACTCACTCTGGGCCCATTCAGGATATAGGGACAGTCTTGGTTTGTGTCCTGATGTTGCGCTGACTTCCCTGATTGTGGTATCTCATGGGTGCCCACTGCGGAGTGGAGCTTGGTGTGAAGTAGACCTGACACAGGCGCCATGGCAGGAAGAGTGAGGGCCCGATTCCAATCCCATAGTTGTGGCTTGACATCGTTTCAGGTGTGGTTCTTGTTTGGGAGCTGGGCCAAGCAGGCAGAGTTCCCAGGATGGCTCGTCCTTGGCTCCCTACCGTCACTGCTTCTTTCACCCCTTTGCTGGAAGCTACTGGATCTTTCTCCTTTCACTTTGTGTATACACTGTGTACCAGGCCAAGGCATCTGGGCTGATCAAGGTAGACCCAATCATGGAGTTTCTGGTGTAGCACAGTAGTTCTCAGCCCTGGCTCTAGAGCAGAAGACTCTGCTGGGGAGTGTACAAAATGCAGGTGTCTGGACCATACCCCCTGGTAGTTTTTTAATAGTAGTGCTGCATTAGAGTTTAGGCGTCTGTATTTTTTTTAAGCTGCAGCATTGGTGCCAACGCCAGACCCAGAAAACAGACTACCATATACTGAGCACTTTATCTGTGGCAGTATCATCTGAGCCCTTTCTACAAGTTGTCTATGTCTAGTTTAACCTTCCCAGTAATGCTGAGAATTAGATAAGGTGAGCCCTGCCTCACTGATGAGGAAACTAAGGCACAGATAGGCTGTCGGTGGGCACACCACTTACAAATACAGAACTCAGATTTAAAGCAAGGCCAGGGGCCTTCCAAGCCAGCTCTAACCCCCTATGCCACTGGCCGATCTCTCTTCTTGGACCTTTATTCCCAGCCACCTTCCTGGACACCTCCTCCTGAGTGTCCCTCAGGCACTTCAACATAGCATACACTAACTGAACTGGTTAGCTCTTCTCAGAACTTACTTCTTTTCTCTTAATGGCTTTAGCTTGCTACCACTTACCAGCTGCTAAAAATGGAAACCTTACTGGGCTCATCTCCTCCCTTTTCGTTACCCTCTCCACTATCCAATAAAAAGTTGCTTCCCTACACCATTTGTAGATTCAGATCTCAGAATTTCCTCTCCACTTCTCCTCCTGCATCCTAATAATTCAGTTTTTCCTTACTGGACCATCAATAGTAACCTCCTAAGTGGTGTCTGGGATTTTCGTCTCTCCCTTTTCTTATCTGATCCACATAGACAGGCAACTGAGCTCTCTTCCTGAGGCACCAGTGTTACCTAATGGCTCTCGGCTACCTATAAAGAAAAATCTCATCCCATCCTGGCATTCAGCGCACCATACAGCCTGGCCCCAGCCCTGGCCTCCCAGCTGACACTGCATACCCACGGCTCAGCACACTGATATTCTCCTTGTCTACCGATTTGCCGTGTTCACCCTCACCTCTTTGCCTTTACTCATGCCCTTCTCTGCTGGAATCCCTTTTCTCCCACAGGTCTACCTAGGAAGCCTCTGTACATTCCTCGGGACAACCCTTGAACATCACTACTTAAAACTCCTCTGATTCCTCTGGTTAATTGGCTGCTGGCTCCTCTGTGCTCCCTCAACACAAATATCTTCCACAGCATGTAACCCCTTTTACTAGAATTGTTTGTTAGCCTCCAAGACACTATGAGCCTTTTGGAAGCAGGGACCTCATTTGATTCTTGAGTCCATAGCAATGAGCATGACAACATAGGGCTCAGCACCAAGTAGGCTTATTGGTTATTAAGACCCTGCTTAGGCCTGTGCACTGCCTGTTTTCCTTCTGTTTGGATGGGTGCATAGCCAGAGTAGAATCTTACGGCATTTTGGCTCTGCCATTGGCTCTAAAGAATGCTAAGTATTCACAAGCATATTCCACGAGATGGAAGGGCAAATCAGAAAGCATCTCTGGCCAGACAGTAAGTCAGATGCCTGAGGGCAGCGGCTCCCAGTTGCTTGTGGATTCACTAAGAACCAAATAGAGATTACCAGTTATTCATAACAATAGCACTGGTATAAAAAAATCAAAGTTGATCCCAGCAAACAACCAATTAAAATGTGGAGCTGCAAATTTTGATTTGGGGAAACTGGACTGTTAGATAATGATGCTCACCACTGAAAACTCAGAAAGGGAGAAGCTGTTATCAGGAAATTTAATATAGACCAAAAAATAGTGAGCCAAATCCTCACTGTTATATAGGAAAGAATGGATTCAATGAAAATAATTTCAGTAAAGTGAAAATGTAAAATCAGGAACAATGTCAGTGTTTAGTGTAGAAAATTAATCAAAGAATTCATGTGGCCTAATGGTGTTTCCTCAGAAAAATTTTTGGTCTATAAATATTCCTTAATGTTGGCATAATTCTGAACACAGAGTCCACCTCTTGTTGGTATCAAAATGTCCTGTCCATATGTGTGTGGTTGCTGCTTTCATATAACTATCCCCATTGTAGAGTTTTAGAGCTGAGAGAACCCCCAACCCAACCCTGATACCTTTCATCTTTCCTATAGGGGGCGGTGCCCAAAGGAAATGCCACTAAAGAATTCATCGAGAGTTTACAGTTGAAGCCCGGGCAGGTGGTGTACAAGTGTCCCAAATGCTGCAGCATCAAGCCTGACCGAGCCCACCACTGCAGGTACACTCACTGGGGCTCACCTCCTCTCTACTCCTGCCTCCCTCCATCCCCACCAACATGTGCCTCCTAGAGTAGCACTTCCCCAACAGGGGCCGAGTCAACATCAGGATTCCACATGTCCCCTGCTCTGGGCACAGAGTGATCATTGTGAATCTCCTTCCTGGTCCCTGTGAGCCCTCTAGATTGGAAAGAGCATTTGGTTTGGGCTCAGGACACCTGTCCCAGTACTTGGCTCTGCCACACCTGACATAGGACCTACACAGGGCCTTTGTTTCGATATATGTAAAATTGAGGGAATTCCTACTTTTCCTACCTCACAGCTTTATTACAAAGGTACCATGAGAAAAAGCTTTAGAAAATTATTCTGTGAATGTCTAGGACTTGAAGCGAAGGGATTGCCCTTGAATGAAGGCTTTCTTTTAAAACTTCTAAAATTCAACCAAAAAAGAGAATTCAACCAAAAAAGAAAGCCATTTCCCCATCTTATCTGTGGTGAGTTTTCTCTTTGTTTTCAGATTTCTTCTTTATTGTTTTAAATTTTTCTGATGGGAAGACATATAAGCTAAAAGTGGTGCTTTATTGGCTGGGCACAGTGACTCACATCTGTAATCCCAGCACTTTGGGAGGCCAAGGCAGAAGGATCGCTGGAGCCTAGATCTTCAAGACTGGGCAACAATGCGAGATTCTGTCTCTACAAAAAAATTTAAAAATGACCTGGCTGTGGTGGCGCATGCATGCAGTCCCAGCTGCTTGGGAGGCTAAGGGCGAAGGATCACTTGAGCCCAGGGAGTCTGAGGCTGCAGTGAGCCAAGATTGCACCACTGCACTCCAGCCTGGGCCACAAAGTGAGACCCTGTCTCTTAAAACATTTTTATTTATTTATTTATTTTGAGACTGGGTCTCACTCCATCACACAGGGTCATAGCTTTACTGCAGCCTTAGACTCCTGGGCTCAAGCAATCCTCCCACCTCAGCCTCCAGAGCAGCTGGGATTACAGGCATGTACCACCATACCTGGCTAATTTTCTTATTTTTTGTAGAGACAGGGATTCACTTTGTTGCCCAGGCTGGTCTCAAACTCCTGGGCTCAAGTGATCCTTCTGCCTCAGCCTCCCAAAGTGTTGGGATTAGAGATGCGAGCCACCTTGGCTGGCATATAGGGAAATTTTAAATGCTAAATTACAGAAATACAAAAATATCACTTGCTCCCCTTTTCAATGCAGTGTATATGTGTGGGTGGGGAGGGGTTATAGAGGAATGAATCTGCTCCAGGTGTTGGAAATCATTTTTGTCAGGCTGAGCCTGTGGAGACATTTGGGTGTATGAGAGATCTGAACGGCGATTTCTGCCTGGCCTCGCTGCCTGTCTTTCAGAGGAGAGCGGCCAGTCTCTAGCACTCAGATTCCAGAGTCAGCTCCCCAGTACCTGCATGCAGTGCCCGCAGCACCTCAGCCTGCCCTGCCTCAGTGTCAGTCATCTATTTTCGTCTTCCTAGTCACCCCTGGAAATCGGGTTTGCTGCAGGGATGGCCTTCCTACATGAAGAAATTAGGGTTCAAAGGGGTTAAGTGAGTGCTCCAAGGTCACACAGCAGTGAGTACTAGAGACAGGTTTGGGTCCCAGTAGTTCTGCCTTTAAGTCTAGACATGGCTCTTTCCACAGGAACTCCAGTTTGGGAATGACGCATGTAACTTTATGTAGTTGTATGTATGTTTTTCAGTGTGAAAGAGAGAGATCTGTAGACCTCCCCAACCGGTTGTCGCCTGCTTGAGGGTGAGGGCTAAGGAGCTTGGGTGGGGGCCTGCAGTGATTGCTAGCTCCTGTGGGGTTTCTGTCTGTGGGTCAGCTTGCTTCTGAGATCTAATGCAAGGTTTGCCTCCTGTGCCTGAGATGGAGGCGTCAGTCTGGTCTTTTCTTGCCACTCTTGGGCTCAGGACCCAGCTGTTTTCTAACTGTCACTCAGATTTTTTTTAAAAAAAAGCTTGCTTATGTGGTTCCTAAAGATAGATCAGTGTGGTGGAACAGGCCTTGAAGTTGGAGTGGCTGCTGTTGGAAGTCCAGCTCTGTCACTTGCCACACTGTGGACCTTCAGCCAGGTGCTACATCTTTCTGAGCCTCAGCTTTCTCCTCTGTAAAAAGAGTTGTTTCTTCGTAGTTTTTTGTGAGGATTAAGTATGAGTAACTGTGTGAGTCACCTAGCTCAACAAGTATAAGCTATTGCCAATAGAAGAATGTATATGTAGTTAGGGATGTGCTGGGTTTATAAAGCCTGCACCAGAACAGGGAGGTGTTAACTTTGTATTATAGAAAAGAACTTTTGGGCGGCCACAGTGATTCTTTTCTCTCCCTGAGCCCTCAGCTGCCTCCACTGCCTGGCATTTTTCTCACCGCCTCCTCCTTGCCTCTCTCCCCAGGATGATCCAAGGGAGGTATTCTTGTCTGCTAGTAAACAAATCAGCTCAGGCAAAACAAGAGCTGCTGATTCAGATGAACTCAAGTGAGGATGCCTGTGAGTTGCCTGTTCTTGCCTCAAAAATGTGTGCTGACAACTGCTCCTTTGTGATGGCACATGGTGGCTCAGGCCATCTGGGGACCCACAATTTTGGATAAGCAGAATCCCCATTACACCAGACAGACTGGGTTTGTTTACAGTTGTTGAGCCCAGAGGCTACCTGCCTAGTTAGAGAAAGTTGATGTCGACCGTGCCCACTCAGGTGAAGGTGCATGTGTACACACATGTTTGCGCCCAGCATTTTAGAATTTGAGACTGTCTCCATTCCCTTGTTTCTGGTGGATCCCACAGATACACCCAGACCTTGGGCCCGTAGGTGTTCCTTCCAGCCCTATGGTATGTCGGGGTCAGGGGTGTCTTTCTTTCCTAGCAGAAGTACTCTGAAACCCCATGCTCTTTCATCCTGGTGTCAAATCTCCTGTTCATAGGGATCATGGAAGCATGTGGAAACTCTGTGGGAGGAGCCATTTATGCCAATGTTGATTGGCATTAGGCTTAAGCTTTCAGAGCTTGTCCAACCCATGGCCTGTGGGCCACATGCAACCCAGGATGGCTTTGAATGTGGCCCAACACAAATATGTAAACTTTCTTAAAACTTTATGAGATTTATGCACAAATGGTTTTTGTAGCTCATAAGCTATCTTTAGTGTTATTGTTTTCTATACACAGCCCAAGACAATTCTTTTTCTTCCAGTGTGGCCCAGAGAAGCCAAAAGGTTGGACTCCCCTGCTAGGTTCTTCTGCATGAGAAGGGAGAGACCTCTGACTTCGGCAGCTCCCTGCCTCCACACCGCAGACACACACACTGAGACTGAGACAATCCTGGGCTGCTTAGAGCCCCTGACAGATTCTTGTTGTTTTGTCTCTCCCATGGTTATGATTACTGAGAAAATTGATATGGCACTTGTTGGTAAAGCATTTTGCATGCATTTTTGGTGCTCACAATGACTCTGAGAGATCAGAATAATTCTGCTGAGGCCGATTGAAGAACCTAAGTTTCTTTGCCCAGAGCCCATAGTGAGGACCTACTCTCAGATCCCCTGTTCTTTCCACTCCACTGCACTGTCTTTCCCAAAGTCATTTCTGAGCTGGAGCCAGGTTGTGGTGTAGTTGTCTTTTTTGCTTATAATTTTAGTCATAGCCAATGAGGGGTAAAATGAAAACCTGTATATGACGCCATGGCTCACTTAATACCTTCCTGCTGTTTTCTTTTTATTTTCCCTACATGAGCATCCCAGTCTGATGTAGTTGAACTCATTTCCCAGGCCTGCTCTTTCCTGTCTGCTGTGTCAGAGACTTCATTCAGCTGACCCTTGCTAAAGGGGTCCCTGGGCTTGGGTCTGAGCTTATAAAAGTGGATTAGACCTGGCCCTGGCTCCAGGAGCCTCCCACCCAAGCAGGGCAAGCACACTTCTCCACCATGATACAGTTTGGTAAGTGTGGGTATAGGGAGAGACAGAATGCCCATGGGACGTGGCCTGTGTTTCCATGCTGAACCATCACCCAAGATGAGCAAGAGAGCCTCAGCCAGCTCCTTTGGGGATGAGTACCAAGTAAGGGCCCTCATACCTTCCTGGAGAGCAAGCACTTAAACCTCAGAGAAACTGAGTGCATATGAACCAGTGAGCTTTGTGGATTCTACCAAGGTTTGGGGCCTGAAAAAATGGTAGGAAACCTAGAGGAGGGGGAGAAGGGAAGCATCTGCCTTCTACAATGGTATAGAAACCTAGAAGGGGCCTGGGAAACCTGGAAGACCAGGACACAAATACCTTCATTTAGGGCATTTGGTCTTTTCGGTGACTGTTATTGCACACTTGGTCCCTGTGCCATGGGTGCTCACCAGCTGACAGCATCTCATCCACGAGACTCTGGAATTAGTGCTAGAAAGGAATACCAGGAGAGGACTCTGGACAAGAAGGACCCTCAGAGGATAGGGTGGATTTTGGGATTTTGCCAAGTGGAAAGAATGAAGAAACTCAGGCGTTGAGGCCATCCACAGCCAAATGGGGAAGATGGCTGAGCAAGTGTGCAGAAGAGGCTCTTAGTCTGTGAACTGTGAGCCTTCCTTGGCCCTGTGTTTGGGCTGCCCTGCTATGCCTGGGGAGGGAACACTGCTGAGCCCCCTGCCCAGGTGCATGCGGTGGGGGCTAGGAATAGGGCTGACTCTGAGGTGATTGATTCCCTGTGGGATGTCAGGATTTGTGGGGGGAGGCCCACATGTTTTCTTCTTCCTCATGACAGATGGTGCCTGAGGCGAAACAGCAGGGCAGGGTGTGGCATGTCCTTCACTGCCCTTCTCCAGCACCTGCCTCCGGGCCCTGTCCTTGGCTGCTCCAGGCTCCAGCCCCAGCATCCTTGGAGCCTCTGTGAGCAGGTCAGCCTCTGAGCAGTGCCTCCAGCCACGGTGGGATGGGCCTCACCCCACCCACTCTGCACAGCACCTGGCCCAAGGAAAGGGGTAGTGTGGGTTTGGCATTCATATCTTTGAAAACAGGAAACACGGGCACCAGCATTTTAGACAACACTTGTGGCCCTCAGCAGGTTGTACTCACTCTGTTTCTCCCTGAGGTGTGTATTTTTCTAATTTGGAAGCCCAGCGAGACTCAGCCCATTGGGAAGCCCAGCTTCCTGGTATTCATTCCTTGTCTCCAGAGAGGCTGGGAGGAGAGGGAAGAATGGCTTTGCTGTAAGAGCTTGTTTAAACTCTTGGGCAGCTTTCAGAGGATGTCCAGCCACTTGGCACCTCTCTTCCAATGAGCCAACACTGTCTCAAGAGCACCCACTTGAAAACCCTTTTAAAAATAAGTGCAAATGTAAGAGAAACTGCTCAGAAGCCAGGAGCAGGGAGGTGGTTACCCCCAGGAGTTTGTTTCCCGGATAGGAGGGGATTAAGAAACCCTTCCTTTCTGAAAGGACATGCCAGAAACAGGCTCTATGGAGGGAGCGTGGCACCTGGTGCCTGAGGCCTAGGATGCAGGGAGTACTCACTCTGCACTGTCTCCTAATCTGCACTTTTAAAATTGTGTGCTGGGAACAGGCATTACCAATTTAAAAATATATATTCTCTCTATATATATACTTACATGTATATTCATACATATTTTTAAAATGGGTAACAGAGAGAGAGAGAGAAACAGAGTGGCTAATGGACTTGCTTGTACTTGACTTGCTCTTTGTTACCTCCGTGTTCCTTTTGTGTCTCCTTACCTTGCCCTCCTGGTCCCCAGAGAGATTCTGGAACCAGACCAACTTCTCTGAGATATGCCCATTCCCAACATGCCTGGTTAGTGAGGCCCTTTGAAGTTACGGAGAAGAGCAAGGGTGGAAACCAGTATGAATCCACCCCTTGTCTGAGCCACGCATAATGTCTGTCTCATATATTCCTTATAATAAACCTATTTTGTATAGAAGGGAAACTGGAGGCTCTGAGTTAGCCAGTTTGACCTGGGTAGCTCAGCAGACTCAGGTCTGCATTGCCAGCAAAGTTCATGCCAGGCTTTGAAAAGCGCACGTTTCCTCCTTGGGCTAAGAGCGAGCACTGTGGTGGAGGGCTCCTTCGGAGTGGTCTTCGCTTCCAGTCTCTGGAATCCAGGGGATGACCACATACCTCCAGCCCAGCAAAGCTGCTCTTGTGCTTTCCCTGTCCTTCCAGCTGGTCAGCAAGAGCTTAGCCAGCACTGTGGTGTGAGTGTGATCCAGCAAGGCCCCGACACCTAGCTCTTCCTCCAGGGTCCACCCGCCATTGCCCACTCTGCACTTTTTCAAGAACCTGAGGTAAAATTAGTTATGGAAGCTAGTGGAGAAAAAAGCTGGTGTGAACTAAGAAACTTTTTTATTTTTATTTTTTACTTATTTTTATTTTTAATTGTCAAATGATCCTTTATTGAAATATTTTCCTTTGTGCTTCTTAAGTAGCTGGGCATTCCACCACAGCACTATTGATGTCATCTGTGACATCATGAGAGTGGCAGCTGTCAACTTGGCAGCCCACAGACTGGACAGTCCCCACAATCCCTTTAATGGTTCCAGAGAGTTCTCTAGCTAAACATCAGTGCCACATCTGTTAGGCATTGTTGACAGTCTCATCAAAAGCGGTATTTCCAGCCGGGCACGGTGACTCACGCCTGTAATCCCAGCACTTTGGGAGGCCGTGGTGGGTGGATCACTTGAGGTGAAGAGTTTGAGACCAGCCTGGCCAACATGGTGAAACCTTGTGTCTACTAAAAATACAAAAGTTAGCCTGGCATGGTGGCACATGCCTGTAGTCCAGCTACTTGGGAGGCTGAGGCAGGAGAATCGCTTGAACCCAGGAGTTGGAGGTTGCAGTGAGCCAAGATCAAGCCATTGCACTCCAGCCTGGGCAACAGAGTGAGACTCTGTCTCAAAAAAAAAAAAAGTGATCGTTCCACTGTGTTTAACCTTTTTCTGTTTCTTTCTGTGTCACAATGGTTCCTTGAGAGCTTTGATGATGAGAGCAGAGGCAGAAAGTGCCGCGTCAGTCTGGGCCTGTCTGTTCTGAATGATCAGTTTCACTGTAAGCCTCAGACCCTTCCAGTCACCAGTTGCTTTGGCAATGTCATCACCAACCTTTTTTGGGAACAGACCCAGGGGGCTGATCTTGGGGGCCAGCGCAGACATAACACTGACTTCACCCCTGGTATACCTGAGGTATACAATTTTGAACTCACTGAGGTCGAACTTCAGCAGCATGGTAGAGGCAGCTGGTGTCAGATGAACCCAGAATCAGGACAACCAAAAAAGGTTGCACCTTAGCGGCCTCCAACCCAAAAGCCAAGAGCTTTTTTTTTTAAAAAAAATTTATTTTTAGAGACAGGGTCTCACTACGTTGTCCAGGCTGGTCTCAAGCTCCTGGGCTCAAGCAATCCTCCCACCCAGGCTTCCCAAAGTCTGGGATTGTAGGCATGAGCCACCACACCCAGTAGAACTAAGGAACTTTTTTTTTTTTCTTTTGAGACAGGGTCTTGCTCTGTCACCCAGGCTGGGTGCAGTGGCACAATCACAGCTCACTGCAACCTTCTGTCCCCACCCTGGTCTCAAGTAATCCTCCCATCTCAGCCTCATGAGTAGCTGGGACCACAGGTCCATACCACCACATCCTGCTAATTTTTAGTATTTTTGTTAGAGATAGTGTCTTGCCATGTTGCCCAGGCTGGTCTCAAACTCCTGAGCTCAAGTAATCTGCCTGCCTCGGCCTCCCAAAGTGCTAGGATTACAGACATGAACCACCACACCTGGCCTTGAACTAAGGAACTTTTAAAAAAGAAATATAATTGTATTATTTCAAAGTTTTGTTTGTAGCATTTCACTTGTTTTGAACAAATAATGCCCCCAAGATAATAAAAAAAAAGCTTAGAATTCATTAAAATAATGAATTGAAAAAAATAATTGTCAATGAGCACATCTATTGGCTGGTGACCTAAAGAAAGAAACTGAGGCAAAATTAATGTGGAGAATTTATTTGGTCCAAGGTTGAGGACTACAGCCAGAGACACACTTCCAAGTTGCCTTTGTTCAAGCAGGTTTTTGGGTTTTTCTTTTTTTTAACTTTTATTTTAGGTTTAGGGGTACATGTGAAAGTTTGTTACATAGGTAAACTCGTATCATGGGGGTTTGTTGCACACATTATTTCATCACCCAGGTATTAAGCCCAGTACCCAATAGTTATCTTTTCTGGCCCTCTCCCTTCTCCCCTCCACCTTCAGTTAGACCCCAGTGTCTGTTGTTCCCTTCTTTGTGGCCACATAGTATTCCATGATGTGTATGTACCCCATTTCTATCCAATCTGTCATGATTTAGATAGATGGGCATTTAGGTTGATTCTATGTCTTTGCTATTGTGAATAGTGCTGCAGTGAACATTGACATGCATATGTCTTTATGGTAGAGTGATTTCTGTTCTGCTGGGTATATACCCAGTAATGGGGTTGCTGGGTTGAATGGTGGTTCTGCTTTTAGCTCTTTGAGGAATTGCCACACTGCTTTCCACAATGATTGAACCAATTTACACTCCAACCAACAGTGTATAAGTGTTCCCTTTTATCCACATCCTCGCCAGCATCTGTTGTTTTTTGACTTTTTAATAGTAGCCGTTCGGACTGGTGTAAGATGCCCTCTCATTGTGGTTTTGATTCATCCTTTTCTGATGATCAGTGATATTGAGCTTTTTTTCATATGCTTGTTGGCCGTGTATGTCTTCTTTTGAAAAGTATCTGTTCGTGTCCTTTGCCCACTTTTTAATGGGATTGTTTATTTTTCTCTTGTGAATTTGTTTAATTTCCTTATAGTTGCTAGATAATTATACCTTTGTCAGATGCATAGTTTGCAAATATTTCCTCCCACTTGTAGGTTGTCTTTTTACTCTGTTGATAGTTTCTTTTGCTATGCAGAAGCTTCTTAGTTTAATTAGATCCCATTTGTCAATTTTTGCTTTTGTTGTGATTGCTTTTGGTGTCTTTGTCGTGAAATCTTTGCCCTATGTCTAGGATGGTATTGCCTACATTGTCTTCCAGGGTTTTTATAGTTTTGGGTTTTACATTTAGGTCTTTAATCCATTTTGGGTTGATTTTTGTATATGATGTAAGGAAGGGGTCTAGCTTCAACCTTCTGCATATGGCTAGCCAGTTGTCCCCAGAACCATTTATTGAATAGGAAGTCTTTTCCCTATTTACAAGTAGGTTTTTAAAGGGAAAATGGAAAAGGAGTGGGCTGATACAAAGCTATTTGACAGAAATTCTCATTGGTTTATAGAAATAACATTGCTTAGTGATTAGGGTATATGTCATTTCATGGTTACTTGACATCAGTCTAGAGCTCACATAGCTAGTGGCTTCAAGAGTTAATTATTTGCTGGGCACAGTGGCTGATGCTTGTAATCCCAGTACTTTGGGAGGTCAAGGCAGGTGGATTGCTTGAATCAGGAGTTTGAGACCCACCTGGACAATATGGTGAAACCCCATCTCTACCAAAAACACAAAATAATTAGTTGGGTGTGGTGGCACACACCTGTGGTCCCAGCTATTCAGGAGGCTGAGGTGGAAGGATCGCTGGAACCTGGGAAGTTGCAGTGAGTCATGATCGCACCACTGCACCACTCACTGATCATGATCAGTGAGTCATGATCGCACCCACAGCCTGGGTGACAGAGAGGAGATCCTGCTTAAAAAAAAAAAAAAGGTAATTATTTATCTCAAAGGGGAGTGTAAGATGTAACCACTGTCACAGGCTACCACATTTCAGTGCCTCTCTAGGCCTAATAATTAAAGAGGCTCACATTCCTCAGATAAAAAGTTTTTTTTCTTTCTCGTGGCAAATGAGTCTTTCTAAACTTGAGCTTTGGGTCACAATTGCTTTCAAGCCCCCAGTAGTCTTGGACACTTGTTTCATATTATTACTTTGTATTGTCCAAAGGGGGAGCGGGTTTGTGCTTGCTATCAAGTAAGCTTGAAACAGTCTCAGCCCAAAAGTTATCCCAATAATGTTAGAAATGTGCAAATTAATGAACTATCTGGTCGACAGTTAAGCTCAAATGACTTTTTTTTACTGTTTATTTGTATTTTTGAGATGGAGTTTCACTCTTGTTGCCCAGGCTAGAGTGCAATGGTGCGATCTTGGCTCACTACAACCTTTTGTCTCCTGGGTTCAAGTGATTCTCCTGCCTCAACCTCCTGAGTAGCTGGGATTATAGGCATGTGCCACCACGCCTGGCTAATTTTTGTATTTTTAGTAGAGATGGTTGGTCAGGCTGGTCTCAAACTCCCGACCTCAGGTGAGCTGCCCTCCTCAGCCTCCCAAAGTACTGGGATTACAGGTGTGAGACACCACGTCCGGCATTTTTTTTTTTTTTTTGAGACAGTTTTACTCTTGTTGCCCAGGCTAGAGTGCAGTGGCACAATCTCAGCTCACTGCAACCTATGCCTCTTGGGTTCAAGCAATTCTGCTGCCTCAGCCTCCCAAAGTGCTGGGATTACAGGCAGGAGCCACCACGCCTGGCCTCAAATGACTTTTCTGCTTTCTTTTTTTTTTGGCTCAATGGATGTCATCTTGGAGCTGGGCTTCCTGCTGTCCTTGACCTTGCTCTGAAATAGCCCTTTCTTCTGTCCTTTGCTCCTCCATGGTGGAGGTACCTGGCCCTCCCTCGTAGCACCTCATGGTGCTTCCAGAACTCCCACCCAGCCCTCGGTGGTTTGGTCTTTTGGGGAAATGAGTAGCAGTTGTTCTCCATATCCTAGCCCACTTGGTCAAGTTTTTGAAACTATTTCATTTTTTCTTCTCTCAGGAAACCAAATTCTAAGCCCCATTACCTCAGGAGAGCAGCCTCTTTCTCACCCATGTTAGTTCCATCCTGTTTATGTGTTAAGCAAGCTAAGAGGCTTTGGAGAATGACTCTGTATCCCTGTTTGGAATGACTGCCACCCCTGGGGTCCTGACCCTGGCTTCTAAGCCCCATGTGACACACACCCAACAAAACCCTTGGCAGTGCCCAAGGAAGCCATTTCAGAGGAGTGGAGCAGGAGCCATGGGTTCTGTGTTCCCCAGGGCCCTCCCAACACCATGGGAACACCCTAAGGTCTGACCTGTGGGCTGTTTCAGTGTTTGTAAGCGGTGCATTCGGAAGATGGACCACCACTGTCCCTGGGTCAACAACTGTGTTGGCGAGAACAACCAGAAGTACTTCGTCCTGTTTACAGTAAGTCAGCTTCCAAATTCTGCCCTGCCCTCCGTGAAGTAAGGGAGCACTTTGTTCCTTTGAAAATTCTCAGCATTCACGATGTTCTTTGCTGCAGTTCAGAATACTGCCTGGCCCTGTAGATCTCCGCCTTCCTGCCAAGGATCTCTCTGTTTCATTAAGTGCCTGTTTATAAGCCCTTCACTTGAGCATTTAGAAAATGGATTCAAGTTGATTAGCTAAGGGCTCCCATCCCAGGTGTTGGACCTAAGTAGCTCAAGAAGGCAGTTGGGGTGACGGCCTCAAATTCTGAGTTGCAGGTAGGTGGAGTGTACTTAGTGCAAGGCCTAGAAGGGTCCTCAGCAATCAGCATTCTGACTTTTCAAGGGAGGAGGTACAGCAGGCTTGGACCCCACCCCCCCACCCCCCACCCAGGCAGACCAGACTGTCTGGAGCCCAGGTCATGCCTGGCAATGGACTTGTTTCTGTTCTGGTTCCACATACTCCCAGAGATGGCTGCTCACATCAACGCAGGGCTCGGGGGCAGGAGAATCTGTAGGGAATCACTAGCTAGCACTCTGGTCCCTCCTCCTGGTCAGGCCTCAGCCTAGCTGAGTGTTCCTGGGTGGCAAGTTCTGAGAGCCCCTCTCCTGGGAACCTGTGAGGTCAGAGGATTCTCACAACAATGGTGTCTGCACTGGTTTCCTGTTTCAGATGTACATAGCTCTCATTTCCTTGCACGCCCTCATCATGGTGGGATTCCACTTCCTGCATTGCTTTGAAGAAGATTGGACAAGTGAGTATGTGCCAAGGCTTTCCTCCCTGCTCTAGGGTGGGCGTGTGATGTGAGTCGGGATGGGGAGGCTCTTTGTTTCCTTCATGGTACCAGGGGCCAGCCTCATTTTATTAGATCTCCTGAAAGCCTATCGACTGAACAGGGAAGAAATGGCAGAGGCTGGAATCTCTCTTCATGAAAAAATGCAGCCCCTTAAAGTCAGTTCGACAAGTAAAGTCATGAGTTGGACAGACAGACCCTCTGGACTGAGAGTGCCCAAGGAGAATGCAGGCCCGAAGCAAGCACAGAGGCTGGTTCCAACGCGTGGGAGCTGCACTGGGAGAGAAGTTTTGTTTTCTGTCTTTCCATGAGGAACTTAAATCAAAGGTCATTTTATTCCAGTCTTGCAGAGACTCAGTTTTTATTTTCTGGCTAGGACATGGAATTTCTTTATTAATTTGTCTGGTTTTTGTGGTGGTTGTTTTTTAACTGCTTATACTGATAATCATGAATTTACATTAAGATTGTAGATAATTCTTCCTGCTTTAGAGGCATCCCACTGAAATGTGCAAATGCTGAGGAAGAAACTCCAGCCAGAAGATTGCACAGATCCTGCAGGAAAACAATAGATGCTGGAGGAAAAGAAATAAGAGACCGCCTGCTGGGCTGTCTCTTTTGCACTCACAATCTATGGGACAACTGTCTTTTTTTTTTTTTTTTTTTTAGATGGAGTCTCGCTCTCTTGCCAGGCTGGAGTGCAGTGGCACAATCTCCACTCACTGTAACCTCTGCCTCCCACATTCAAGCGATTCTCCTGCCTCAGCCTCCCAAGTAGCTGGGATTATAGGCGTGCACCACCATGCCCAGCTAATTTTTTGTATTTTTAGTAGCAACGGGGTTTCAACATATTGGCCAGGATGGTCTCAATCTCTTGACCTCGTGATCTGCCTGCATCGACCTCCCAAAGTGCTGGGATTACAGGCGTGGGCTACTGCACCTGGCCCAAGACAACCGTCTTGAGCAAGGAACATTGTATTTTCTCTGCTTTTCCCTCCATGGCCCCCTTTTTTTATTTCACTGTCTTTAGAACTTTTGCTATTCCTATACATGCCGACTTCAGCATTTTCTTACCAAAATTCTGGCATAAGTCAGGTGGCAGAGGTCAAGCTAGCAAACAATAGGGAGAGGAGAGAAGGGTAGGAGTGAGTGGGTATGTGCAGAACTTTCCATTCTGCATAGCTGGGTGAGTTGCCAGCAAGTTCCTCACCACTTGGTTAGCATTCTGACGTACATGCCTTCTGCTAGTCTTGGGGAACCAGATCTACTCCAGATTTGGCCTTGGCGACTTGACAGGGGAGTCCAGTGAGGATATTTTATCATCCCAAACACCTCCCACATCTCCTCAGGTTAACAGACTTGAGCAGTGATGGCAGCACAGACTGTCAGTGAGGCAAAATGTCTCTATCGTTGGAATGGTGCTGGCAGGGACCATTTCATTAATGCCTACTGGGAGCCAGGAATGGCCCTAAGGGCTTTTTGAGCAGTGCATTGTTTCAACATTATAACAAGCTGGCAAGATAGAAGAGATACTTCCCACTTTGCAGATGACAAAAGCTGCAGCTCACAGAGGATGAATGAGTTCCCAAGATCACTCAGCTAAGAAGTGGGCCTCTGGTTCGAGCCTAGGTCTGGAGCAAGGTTTTTAGCCCTGTCTCGTTGACTCCAATGTCCAGGGTCCTCCCAGCCATGCTGTTGATTAACTATGGTTAAGATTCCTGATGGAGTGGGCTTCAGGCACCCAGCTCCTATGGCAGCTAGGCTGGGAAGGCACAGGGCAGTCCCCAAAGTTGAGTCCTGAGAGTTGACTGTATATGACCTCACTGCCCTCACTGCTCAGCACTAGTGGAATTGTTGGGCCATCAGAGCTGGTGTGAGCAGGGGCAGAGGGTTGTCTCCCAGGATTAGGACACTTAGAGTTGATGTTTAAAGAAGGGTAGGGAGGTGCTTCCACACTCACTGATCTGGTTCCTGCCTCCCCAAACTCCATTGGTAATTCCCGGGGCCCAGCCCACAGAGGAAGGATGCTTGCCGCTTTGCAAGGAGGGAGAACAGGCCCTGGGCTCTGCCACCAGCTCCAGGGCAGCCGTGGTAGGTGAGAAGGAGGTGCTTTAGCCAGCAGGTACTCTCATGTGCTCCTGCCAGGCCAAGGCCAAACTGTGCAGACGTTCTTTCATGAATTCTTAAGCACTCCCCTGTATAGAACGGAAAACAACATTTCAGAAAGCCCAAACCTCTTGCCCAGATCCTTTTGTTGTCAGGCACTGTCCCAAGGCTGGCTGTACAGCAGTGAGCAAGACCAAGTTTCTCTCCTCCTGGAGTTCGAAGTGTAGTGGGAGAGGCAGTTATCCAACAAGTACAGAAGCACACAGGTAATTCCACAATGCAGAGGACAGGAAATACATGGGCCAGAACAGGATATTAGTAGGGGCCTTGTAGTTAAGAGTTCATGATAAGGAATTGGTGCCAGGATTTGTACCTTGCTGTGCCTGCCAGATGTCAGAGCTCTTGTTCTTCCCAACACCCTGCCCAGCCCAAGGCCACTCATACTTGTAGCCACCCACGGCCAGCGCATCAGGCTGGTGGGCCACCCCAACCAAGCCCTGCCCCACAAGGATCCAAGAAGAGAAATCATTCTGAGGCATCAGTATGTTCCCAGGGAAACCGGAGGAGATGTGCACTGGAGATGAAGTGTTCCTTACCTATCACCCACATGGTGCTTGGTGTCTTTCCAAGCTCATTCCCACATTTGACCTCCCTTTCCCATCCTGACATTCCCCTGGGGGAGCCAGCAGGATGACTTGAATGGGGTGCTTAACCCCATAATTCCCAGAACCATTGAAGCCCAATTCTGCCTTCCAGAATCTGATCTTTCCAGCCAGGGAATCAGGCACAAGTACGGGAGTAACAAGAAACAAACCACAGCCCAGGTCAGCCAGCATGGGCAGTTGCTCTGAGGCGCAGAAGTCCTTAGGTGAAGAGTGCCAGCCGAGGGGCCTAGCCTGTCTGCCAGCGCCATCTGCTGGGCCAGGCATTTCCCAGGTCACATCGCTTCAGAGCTCTCCCCTCCCTGCTCACTCCCACCATCTTCACAGCGCCTTCGTTTTTCTCCTCCATGCGCTGGGTTTCTGACTTAGACTTTGTTCACACAAGACTCTGCTGCTTAAAACCAAACGATACCTCTAGTCAAATCTCACTGCTTTACAGTGGAGCGGGTGGAGGCGTGGAGACAACAGGGCTGGCCTCAGGTCCCCAGGGCTGGAGGCCAGGACAGTGAAAGTGCCTACTCTGGGCCCATGCCTCTTTGGTTGACTCCCTGGCCTTTGGCACTGATGGCCTTAGTGGTGCCGATGTCCCTGGGAGTGGGGGCCATGCACTACTTCACACTGTGGTCAGGGCTGAGTCCTGGCAGTTCAACTGCCCCTGCCAAGCTTAAAATCCCAGAGCCACCAAGTGATCCCTCCACAGCTGCCTGTGAGCTGATGGGGGCACAGAGGGGCAGCACCTCATATAGGAATGCCCAGAAAACCTATGGCCATAGTAGGACTGGACAGTCCTCTCCACCTGTGTGCCTGCATTGTGCTGTCTGAGGAGAGGAAGATCCCCTGTGGTGTCATCAGGCCTTCATGCCTCCGTTCAGAGGCCTTCCTGCGCCCTTTCATGTGTCAGGCACTGTACTTGGCACTGAGGGCAGTGAACAAGGAGTGATTTGTGTTACAGAATGGAAGCCTTGGCTGGGGCCTGGCCTGTTGAGGAGACCCCCCCTGAGGAAATGAGAGATAACCAGTGTGGGCCAGGATGATGCTTACCGTGACCTAGAGGCCAGAGACCTGTGGCACACAGGAGGAACGAAAACCTGTAGGCAGCAGGCCGAGTGGGAGCCCAGTGGGGTGTTGAGCCTGGCCAGCGGGCAGTAGTTGGCAGCACTAAGCCCTGTGTGCTTCTTTTCCAGAGTGCAGCTCCTTCTCTCCACCCACCACGGTGATTCTCCTTATACTGCTGTGCTTTGAGGGCCTCCTCTTCCTCATTTTCACATCGGTGATGTTTGGGACCCAGGTGCACTCCATCTGCACAGATGAGACGGTAAGAGGCAGCTCTGCCCACCATTTCTCCACCTGGGGATGGGGAGGACCCAGGGCCAGTGTTGCTGGGAAAGCTGCTCACAGGTCAGACTGGACCCCAGTGGTCAGGCCCTTAGTGTGCAGGGCATAATTCCTTTGTTTGCAGTTACACTTGGGTCATCTTCATGCACACACACGTCCTCCAGCCTTGGGGCAGCCACAGCAGATCACACTAGGAGTGGGGCGCAGCAGCCGTGGCTGAAAGGCTACCTTTACCACATTTCCTTCCATCCCCCGTGGCAGGTCTTCTTTACACTGCACTCCATTAGACACTCCACTAGACACAGGGGGCGCCCTCCCCATCTAGGGGCCACAGGCTTGAAATAGAGTGGTCGACAGGGTACCCTAACGCAGCTGGGACAGGCTGGTCAGCTTGCGGGCCATGCCTGGGTCCTGAGAGCAGAGTCAGGAGGCAAGTCTGCCTCGAGCCCCCAGGGCAACAGACTTTTACCTGGCCTCTTGAGTCATCTCTGTCCGGCCCAGCCCTGGGCCTCATCCACTGCCTTCTCACCCCCCACCGCTACCTCCCATCTGCCCACAGCATCTTCACTGGGAGCTTTGAGGCTGCTGAGTATGCCAGACTGGGGCCTACTCCCTTGGTGCCCCTGCTGCCATCTCCTGACCTTCCTAAGGTGTCTGGAAACCTCAAGGTGGTCAATCCCTGGCTGGGATATAGGCATGTCTCTGGGGATTTACATAGGAAGAAGGGACAGCACTTAGCTCTGGGTGTGGGGAGCAAGCAGAGCCATGAGGTCAAGAGCCATCTCTGTGCCACTCCTCATGTCCTGAGGCCCCTCAGGGTCAGCTCTCACCAGTGGTCTAGGGCTCTGGGTAGGTTTGGGCCTGTGGGTAGTCAGCATTAGGAGCAGGCTCACAGGAAGACAACATCCTCCCGCACTGCTGGCCGCCTTCGCCTGTGGGCTTAGAGGAGCGTGTGCAGAGAAAAGAAGAGACACTGCTGCCCACTGCCAGAGCAGCATCGTTTGGGTCTTTCAGCAACTTTAAGGAGGTTGTGGGGCTTTGGGCAACTTTTTTTCTAAGAAATGATGTCATTCCAAAAGTTTTCTGTGACGCTAGTAGCCAGTGGTGTAGATCCAGCTGTGGATCCAGCCAGTAACTGTCACCAACTTCTCTGCGTAAGATCCGCAGGGAACCCGGATGGATTCTTTCAGGACCCGCCTGCCTTTGGGATACTGCCAGGCCACAGTCTGGGGGAGGCAGAAGGCAAGCTTCCTTTTTTTTTTTTTGAGACGGAGCGTCACTCTTGCCCAGGCTGGAGTGCAGTGGCGCAATCTCGGCTCACTGCAACCTCCACCTCCCGAGTTCAAGCAGTTCTCCTGCCTCAGCCTCTCAAGTGGCTGGGATTACAGGCCTGTGCCACCATGCCTGACTAATTTGTTGTTGTATTTTTTTAGTAGAGATGGGGTTTTACCATGTTGGTCAGGCTGGTCTCGAACTCCTGACCT